>PVIC010053671.1:0-11741 GCA_004025085.1 Thryonomys swinderianus
AAAAAAAAAAAAAGAAAGAAAGAAAGAAAAGAAAACTTGATACACTAAAAAACAATATCTATCACATAAATAATCTAAAATCTTGCCTCCATGTTCAGATACTTTCACTGGTGAACTTTACCAAAATTTAAAGAAGAAATGATACCAGTTTTAAGCAAAATCTAATAAAGCTTTAAGAGAAAAAAAGATACCTTCCACCTCATTCTTGATGGCTAACACTACTCAGTTTTACAAAATGAAGTCGAAAAGCTGGTTGTGGTGACAGAGGCCTCTAATCTCATAACTTGGGAAGCTGAGGCAGGACTGCTGAGTTCAACAACAGCCTGCGTTACATGGTGACCTCAAGTCCTGCATGAACTTTGGAATTACCTTCTGAATTTTGCTGGGGATGAGCTCTTTGGAGAAAGCTTGGAAGTCATCGGTTCTCTGCAAAGTCCAATGCTACATAATATGCTCGGGTCGACACCGCCATGGAGGAAAAAAACCCTCGAGGTCTCGGTAGAAAGTTTTGTAGGGCTCACAGAAAGGGTACTTGTTTCCGCCTATTTCTAGGTCACGTGTTTCCGGCACGTACCGTCTACTGACTCCACTCTTCTAAAACTTTGCGTCAGCCGCTGGGTGTCTGCGCTGCGCCATCTGAGTAGAAGGTTGGAGGGGAGAGATCACTGCTGTCTTGACACATTTTTGGCTGTGGGAGGCGCTAGTGTTTCACATATCTTTTATTGAAACCCAGATTTGATTTGAAAAACTTTGGCACAGATACAAATCTCAAAAACAGCGTTATGGCACGAGCCAGCAATCCCAGTGATTATGGGGCCTGAATCAGCAGGCAGGAGAGTTTTAGGGTAGCTGGCACTATATATAACAAGACACTTTCTGAAAACATAATCGAACAAAGCAAACTGAACAAAATTATGCAGCTGTGGAAGCGCAGGTGTGGCGTGTTTGGTGGCTCAGTGGTTCAGAGCTTAGCTAGCATGGGCTAAGGCCTTGCCTTGATCTTCACTGCTACAAACACAAAAAAGTACTAGGTGACAATGTGATTTCCCACAGAGACCAAAATCTGTCTCCACATTCAGTCCTTTGTCATTTCTAACTTGACTGCTTCTATTGAGGCCCCGGAATGTGTATCTACACACCATCAAAGGAATGAAGTTCCTGAAAATCTCCTCTCCATGTCTCTCTGTGCGCTGTTAATGTAGCTTAATAAGACTGGACATTTGTCATAAAGAATTACTCTGAATCCATTTGCAAGACTTGGTATTTACTTGAATTAGTTTTAGTTTCAAACCGCAATTTATGGAAAGAATAATTAAATTTAATTCATTTGAAAAGCTAACTGCATTTTCTGTGTGATACATTATACTTAGTACATTTAATTTGTACTTAGGTGATCTGTGATACATTGTACTTTTCTTTTTTTTTTTTTTTTTTTTTTTTTTGAGACAGGGTCTCGCTTTGTAGTTCAAGCTGGCTCTGAGCTCACTATGTAGCCTAGGCAAGCAATCCTCCTGTCTCTGCCTCCCGAGTGCTGGGATGACAGGTGTGAGCCACCACGCCCAGCTACATTGTACTTTTCTACACACCGGATGTTTACTTACCAGCCAGTTTATGCTGCATGAGCTCTCAGCTAGTTTCCACATCTACCCACAAAAGGACACAACAATGCTTTCCATGCTCAACACACACAGATGGCACACATCTGGATTTAAATTTTGGAATAGGGGCAAAGAAAAGATACCATAAGATTATAGAGGAAAATATGAGGCCACATGAAGGAATAAAGGGTTACAGAGAATGGCTTCATATTCATTTACTATTTTGGGGGGCTATTGAACTCATGACCTTGCAGTTGCATGGCAGGTGATGGCACAACTGAGGTAAATTCCCAGGCCCTCATTCACATTTTGAAGCACATAGAACAGAACGTTTATTAAAACCAACAGCATATTAATGTACAAAGAAAACTTTAATAAAGTCGATGGGGTTGATTTCATATAAACATACCATTATCAATGTGCAGTAAAACGATAAGTTAATTTGAAAGATAAAATATCAAGCTGGAAATGCTACTCACATTTTAATAACTGTTGTGTCAAACCTAAAAATGTGAAATATGTTTAAAGGTGATAAAACTTTGCACCAAATATCTAATACATCAAAGCAATATTGCAAGGAAATTTACATCAAATATAATAGTAAATTCAAAGCCAGACTAGAAAAAACTTGGAAATAAAAAAGACAAGAAAGTGTAGAATAAAACAAGCAAAACAACAAGTTGGAGAACAGTACAAGTAAAGCAGATCGAATTTGGTTTTTTAAAAAAATATAGAAAGCAGGTACACCTGTATCTGATCAGATGGAGATAAGAAAACATGTACATACCAAAGAATAGGAAATCATGAGACCCAAAATTACTGAAAAATGTAAAAATGATGCTACTTTGGAAAACATTCAAATAAATTTGAAAACAGAAGAAATTGATAGGACAAAATGACACTGGGAAATAAACATTTGAAGCAAACTTCCATAAGACAAAGAGAAAACATAGTCAACCTACTGAGCCCACTTTGTTTCAAAGGGGAATTCTTTTACAGTTTTTTTTTTTCTTTGAGACAGGTTCTCGCTTTGTAGTTCAGGCTGGCCCTGAGCTCACTATGTAGTCTAGGCAATCGGTAATCATCCTGCCTCTGCCTCCCTAGTGCTGGGATTATAGGGGCAAGCAACCACCTGGCACGGTGGTATGTGGTTACCAGGATAAAACCAGGACCTTGTGCTTGCTATGCAGGCGCGGGAATCACTGAGCTAAATCTCCAGCCCCTCTTTTACACTTTTAAAACACAATATCATCTCAGTTGTAACTTTTTTTTTTTTTTTTTTTTTTTTTTGTGGTACCAGGGGTTGAACTCAGGACCTTGCGCTTGCAAGGCAGGCGCTGGAACCACTGAGCTAAATCCCCAGCCCCCACAATATCATCTCAGACTTAAAGTCCTTCTGATCACAGCAAAGGAAAGAAAACTCCAAAATTCCTTTTATAGAGTGACTGTAGCATTGTTTTCTGTCTGGCAAGTTGTATAAATACAGAAGTATAGACCATTTATGCAAAACTGTGAGAAAAAGTATTGCAAATATCTACCCTTGATCTTAGCCAAAAGGCTGAGAAGCAATTACTGCAAATATTTAAAGCGAATTAAACATAAATTTTTTTGGTACCAGGTATGAAACTCAGGATCTTGTGTTTGCTGGGCAGGTGTGGCACCACTAAACTAAATCCCTAGACCTCAATGTACATTTCTGTACCTCATGACCAAATAGAGTGTATTTCACTGCTACCAAAGTAATTAATATAAAAAATTTAAAATTATCAAGCAACAAAATCAAACACAAAGATGATAGCATTCCTGTACACACACAAAAAAATAATTCACTGAGACATAAATTAAGAGAAAAACCCCATTGACAATACACTCAAGAAGAAATATTTATTTAATCTATGATAGAAGAAAAAAGCCTCTACAATCGATACTGCACTACAACTCTGAAAAGGCAACAAAGAAAACATCATACAGTGGAAAGATATGCCCTGTCCCTGACAGGCAGAATGAATATTGTTGAAATGGAAATATTACCAAAACCGGTGTGTAGACCATACATTCACAGTCACAACTGCATTCCTCACACAGCTAGTGAACGCATCTTACAATTCAGATAGAAAGAGAAGAGATCCAGAATAGCATAAACAGTCCTGAATGGGAACACCAAAGCTAGAGGCATCACAATCCAAGATTTCAAGTTATATTACAGAACTACAGTGATAAAAACAGGATGGAACTGGAACAAAAGTAGACATGCAAATCAGTGGGACAGATTACAAGATGCAGAAGCCACCCAGGTACATTTGGGCATCACATTTTTGACAGAAAAAGCCAAAACAAAAGAAGCAACTAACTAACTCAGTGGAGGAACACTAAATAAATTCCACTGAAGTGTGCTTTTTCCTACATGAGCGAATGAGCAACTAAGTAAAGTAAAATGGAGAGAAAACTAAAAGACAGTCTTCTAGAGATTGAAATTGGGATGACAGCAAGGTAAAAAGAATATAAAAGGCAACTGGATTTAAAAAGATCAAGGTATGTTATTTATGTTTAAAAATTTTCCCCAAAACCTCACTATTATATATTACTAAACTGATGTTATAAACAAATTCCATGCAAAACAGGGAAAAGGCATAAATGAGTTGAGGGTACATTGGAAAGTGTGGTCTAGATTCATATGTTGATTTTCCAGTGCAGTAGTGTTCAGTCCTGAGGTCTTCAGGAGGCAGAGCCCTCATGGTTCAGAATAATGTGTCCATAAAAAGGCTTCAGGAGTAGCTTTGTCCCCTTCCACACCATTTGCTGTGTTAACCCATAGTCTTCCTTCCTTCTAGGATTCAGCCTCGAACTTACAGCCAAACTCCTGCCTCTGTCTCTGGAGTGCTGAGATTACAGGCATGAGCTTGGCACTGTGCTGTGTGGTTATCTTGTGCTGTACTTACAAGCATGAGTTTTCATGCCCAGCATCTTGGTATTGGTACTGGGGATTGAACTTGGGATCTTGCACTTGCCAGGCAGATGCCAGAAACACTGAGCTAAGTTCCCAGCCATATTTTTTTTTTTTGAGACAGGGTCTCGCTTTGTAGTTCAGGCTAGCTCTGAGCTCACTATGTAGCCCAGGCAAGCCTCGAACTCAGCAATACTCCTGCCTCTGCCTCCCGAGTGCTGGGATGACAGGCGTGAGCCACCACGCCCTGCACTGTGGCATGTGGTATTGATGGCTGCTGGGCGTGAGTCTCCACGCCCAGCATTGTATGTGGTTACTAGGGATCGAACTCAGGACCTTGCGCTTGCAAGGCAGGCACAGGAACCACTGAGCTAACCCTCTGGCCCGTGTTTTCTTATTTTTTAAACTGTTGTTTTATTTTTCTGTTTTTCCTGACATGTGTTTTTCTATGTTGAACGTGTGTGTGTGTGTGCGTGTGTGTTTGCATGAAGTACCGGGCTGTTGAGTTTACCTCTCACTTCATTTATGCATGTGTGTTCTGAGGTGGTACTTCTTAGGTGGTCCAGACTGACCTCAGTCTTGCATCCCTCCTTTCTTGTCTTGGAGCTTTGGGGCCGCAGACCTGTGTCACGGTTTCTGGAGACTTTGTCCTTCATTAGCATTTCTTTACATGATGCAGGGAACTGAGCATGACTCTGAGAACTTTGGAAAGACATTCTGGTACTTACACACCTGCCACAGGTAAGAGTCAGTGGAGACTGACTACATCCACAACTCAGGCCAAAATGTACTCCGGTGAACATTTTTACTCAAAGAATAAGAGACACAGAAACGCATGTATGGTGCTGACCACACCCCAAGTGGGCATGTAGGGTGCTGAAGAGTGGTTCCTGTACATCAACCTCCACAGCAACAGCAGAAAGAAAGCCCATAGTACTGCACGTATGAGGGGCCTCAGCAAGGTCACACTACTCACATTTCAGATGTACAATGTTGATGCTACCAGAGAAGCAACCACAGAGGCCAAACTCCATACACTCTACTGTCTACAGTTCTATTGCCTGATCCCTGGAAGGACTCCACTGTCTTGATTCCTACAGAGGAAGAGACCCTCAGACTGTGACATGGTGTGTACTGGACACAAATATATGGAATACAGAGAAGTAAGAGGGAAACTGTTCTGCAGAACCTCATTAGAAACATGTGTAACACTTCAGAACAATCTGACATCCCAGGAAGCACCATCCTCAGATGGTTGCTCCTAAATGACCCTTCCACAATAGCTGAAATGCTGTCCAAGCCAACAAATGCACAATCTCAACATAGAAGTTCCATAGATATGAAAAGTATGAGGCAACATACTTCTCCTAATGTTCAAAGTTCATTAACTTTCAGATCCAGGGTTTTGAAGTAGATGAAATATGGAATAAAGACTTCAAAAGAATAAATTTTTAAGAATCAGTAAATCCTAAAGGAAAGCAGAGAAACAACTGAATGAGTTAAATAATAAAGGAAAGTATACTGGAAGCAGTAATTTCAGTATTTTGGAGGTTAAAGGAGAAGAAATGCAGTGACTTCAAAGCTGAACTGCACTATATAGTGGGACAGTGTCAAAAAACAACCAAATAACCAAACAAGCAGAAATGCTAAAGTGCTACAGACTGTGGAGGCTAAGAATAATCAGTTCTGTAAAGAGATATTTTGAAAATGAACCAAACAGAAGTGTTGGAAATGTAAAATAAGTTAAATAAAAACTTAATAGAAAGACTCATCAATGAACTGAATGTGCTAGGCTCTCAGGCAGTGGATAGGATACATGAACTGTCACACTGAGAGAAAAAAAAGTATAAATAGAATGTGATCCTTCACACATGCAATTGAAAGAAAAATGTATGAATATTTTTAATACAAGAAAGCTTCAAAACTAAAGATACAAACAAATCTATTGATTGAAATAATAATAGAAAATACCCAAATTCCAAATAGCACAAGGTTCATTAAACTGCCCTGACCAGAGAAGAACCTGCTACATCAATCTTTTTTTTTTTTGAGACAGGGTCTCACTTTGTAGTTCAGGCTGGCCCTGAGCTCACTATGGAGCCCAGGCAAGTCTCAAACTCAGCAATCCTCCTGCCTCTGTCTCCCGAGTGCTGGGATTACAAGCGTGAGCCACCACGCCCGCCTCCTACATCAATCTTTAATCAGCCCTGGCCTGAAGCCTCTGAAGGTGCAGGATGATGGCTGAACATGAAGGAAAAGTTGGGAGACAGGCAAGGAATGTTAAAGGGCCTCAGCGAATTTTCTGGGTAATGTGGTATTAAAGCCCCATTAGAGGAAAAGTAGCTCAGGAAAGCAGAGAGGGCTGTTATGGCTGCCTGACTGGTTTGCCTCATGCCAGCCTCAATCCTACTCTCTCTCTAGCTCCATGTAAACACAAAGAAAACAAAATAGGAAGGTATGTATTATACAAACTCACTTAGTAAATTGATTAGAAATTGTTCATGGAATTGAGAAGTTGAATATTTGTGCTTACTCTGGTTTTAGTAGTTTGTTCAGAGATGTTAAGAGCAATCAGTCAGCATCATAATGTGTTGTACTCTTCCAAAAATATTCAAGAGCAAGGGTGGTTCAGTGATAGAATTCTCAGCTGCCAAAACTGTTGAAGAGTATTGTATGCAGAACCATTAAATTCATGCATCTCTCAAGTGGAAAATTAGGACAAATTAATGAATCTACATTGTGTATTAATATAAACAGTTTACACCATGCACTATTAGCACACACTGTGATATCAGAAGGAGAAACCATGGCCCCTTTAGGGCTCACCAGATTACAGAGGCACCCTCAGGAACCACTAAACTGAGTAGAGAAATTTATCCTTATATTTGTTTTTCTCTAGAACCACTCCTGGCTCCAAGTACTGCACTAGTTAGGTGTCTGTAGAGGAATAGAATCAATAAAGTAATACATGTAATTATGCTCGACAGTCTTACTAGGTGGCATGCAGGACCATACAGGGCAAGTCTACAATGACCAATTCCAGTGGAGAGTTGGAGATGCAATAGCTTCTTAGCTCAAGAGGATGGAAGTACCTCACACAGGTGTCAAAGCCAAGGTGCTGGTCCAATCCAAAGGCCTGGGAGGTCACTGGAGAGTTCCTGGCATGACTCCACTGGATGGCAGAAGAAACTAGAGGCCTTGTGGGCAAGGTCGTGTGTTGGCAGCAATGTATTCACCCACTCAGAAGCCTGGACCTCTCACGGATGAGCATGTTCCATCCTTCTTTCTCTTTTTTACCCCATCCACAAGCCTATTTGTTGGTGTTCTCCATGTCTGGAAGGGGGCCCTTCCCCCTCATTTTTCTGGACTCTATAACAATCATTCACATCCTCATCCAGATTTACTATGCTTTATTAATCTCATTAGGATTCTAAATCCTGTGAAGTTGACACATTAAAATTACCACAGTAGTATACTACTGTATTGGACATCATTTTAATTGTAACCATTTTTAAACTTAACTATGCATAGTGATGTAAATCATGATTACGCATACCAGTTTACTACTGAACTGCACTATGAGTTCATGTTTTTGTCTTCTACCTCAGTCAAATATTCACTGAATGATAAAGTAGAAAGATATATCATTTTACATTTGAAAACCTCAGTTTGATGATAAGACTGCAAAAAACAAATGTTAAATAATTACCTCTTAAAACTAAGAACAAGAAAATGCAGCATCATATTCAACTATAACTACAGCTATTTGGGAGATTGAGGCACAGATGTGGGCCAACCTGGAAAACTTAGCAAGATCCTGTCTCAAAATCAAAACAGTGTTTGGGGGATAACAACACTCTTTTTCTAACAAAAATAAAGAAAGAGAGAGTGAGACAGAGTGTGTGTGTGAGAGAGAGGGACAGCAACAGAAATAGAGACAGTGTCAAAGAAAGAGACAGACAGAGACAGAGGGACAGAGATAGCTAAAAATCTTATATTCTTTAGGAATTTAATTTTTTGAAATATAAGTATTTTTAGGATTAAATTGTGATTATATAAAATGATCTGTGATGTAATGAAATAAACCCATTTTTCAACTTTTCAGTTAGGGTGATAAGTGGGCTCTTCTGAGGGTGTGTGTGTGTGTGTGTGTGTGTGTGTGTGTGTGTGTTTCTGTGTAAATTTTTCTCCCCAGGCTGACCTCCAAATTTTGACACCGCTGCCTCACACTCCCAGGTTGCTGGGATTACAGACATAGCTTAAAAAACTCAGATCCACACCCAAACTTCTATTTCATGTTGAGAAAAGATCTTGCTATATCTCTAAATTGCCTGTGCTAGACTTCAACTTGTGGTGCTTCTCTCCTGAACCATAGATCTGGAATTGAATTTAAGTTTAGTGAGTTTCATATTAGTCTTAAAACTGAAAGCTTAGATTAGGTGTGTCCTCATAACAAACAGCAGAGACTGAGCCAGTAGTGGCACCTGAGGTGCTCAGCAGCAGAGCTACAAGGAATAAATCTGTCTTTGAAAATACAAAGGAGATTTTGTGCCTCATTCCTGTGTATGAATAGAACCACATCACTCTATAAACCTTGGTTCATTCAACGTTTGCTGATTTGACAGCTGCTGTAAGACTCGCTCTTCTTGGGATCCCAGGGTGTTCTGCCGAAATTACCCTAGGAGAAGGGACCAGATTTCCTCCCATCTGACTCCAGGGTCCTCAGAGTGTGCTGGGGGAGGCCAGTTTTCAGATGTCACATCCAATAGTTGACATTTTGGGGTCAGGACTCAGGAGTCACATAACATAATTGAGGAGTTAGCAAATGACCACAGAATACCAGTATGGCCCTGGAAGGGACTGTGTGGCTGCTCTCTGCAAATGTGAACTGCAGTTGTTAGTCCGTTTGAGGTTCAGTGGACCTCATAGTTTGAATGGACATATGTTTTTCCAAAGCAAGCAACCAAATTGGCATGAGGAATTGTTGCTGGGCTATTAGGAAGGCACAGACAGGGAAGCATTCATGAGGGTCCCTGGGGGTTTGGTCCCCAGGGTCTGGAAGAAGTGTCTGTGCCTGAAGCTGCAGGGCAGCTCTGCGCTGCACAGTTGGAAGCATGGACAAAACATCTGTCCATAAGGGATTTTGCTGATCTGTTGTTCTCCTGGCCAATTGAGTCCCTAATGTGAACAGCTATTATGCCCAGAGGCCTTACACCAAGGTTTCACTTACTCCTCTCTCTAGTTCCCATGTAATAAATAAATACATCTTATGAGGGCAGAAATAAAAGCCACCAATCATGGAGGTGAGGGGATGCCAGTGTCCAGTGTCAACAGGGCAGCACCTACTGCTGGGTAGTCTGAATGATTTCTGGTAAGGGTAGTTCTTTTTTTTTTTAATTCTTTATTGGTACATTTTATATACAGTTCACAGTCATTCTCTACATTGGGGAATTTGTACCAGTATATGATAAGTTAATTCTCATTTTTACCCATATCCCTACCCACCCTACAACTCCTCACCACCTATATGCATGTGCTTTCTTTTTCTTTTTAAATTATATTTACTCTTTCCCTTCATTACTTTCCCTTACCACTTTTCCTTTGAATATTCCCTATTTCACAAAATCTATCCTGCATTCTAGAACTCACTTACTTCTACAGGTTCTCATACCAAAGAAAAAATATGGTATTTACACATCTGTGACCTATTTACTTCACTTATTAGTGTTTCTTCATGGTGTGTCCATTTGCACATAAATGACTCAAACTTGTTGTTCTTTATGGCAGAGTAATACTCCATTTTATTAAAAAAAATACCACATGTTCTTTATCCAGTCTAGAGTTGATGGGCATGTGGGTTGTTTCCAAGATTGAACTATCACAAACTGAGCTGCTATGAACATGAGTGCACATATATCTTGATGATATGATTCTTTTAATTTTTTTGAGTATATTCCTAGCAGGGGAATAGCAGAGTCAAATGGGACCTCTAAGCCTAGTTTTCTGAGAAATCTCCTCACTGATTGCCCCAATGGCTGCACAAGTCTACATTCCCACCAACAGTGGAGAATGGTTCCTTTCTTCCTGAAGCCTCACCAGCATTAATTGCTGGTTAATTTCACAATAGCAGTCATTCCTTGTGGAGTGAGAAGAAATCTCAGTGTTGTTTTCATCTGCATTTCTCGAATGACCAGTGATATTGAACATTTCTTCATATGTTTCTTGGCTGCTTTTTACTTTATCGTCTGAGAAGTGTCTGTTTCTGACACCCATTTTTGAATTGGGTCTTTAAATTTGGGGAAACTTATTTTTGGGGGTGTGTACTGGGGATCAAACTCGGTGGGACTGATTTTTTAAGTTCTTTATATATTCTAGATAGTAGTCCTTTGTCTGAGGAACAGCTAGTAAAGATTTTTTTCCCCCATGTTGTTGGTTGTCTTTTAGCTGTGCCAGTGGTTTCTTTTGTTGTGCAGAAGCTTTTTAATAGGATGAGATCCCATTTGTTAATTCTTTCTGCTAGCTCTCATGCTATAGAGGTTTTGTTCATAAGGTATCTCCCTAAACCACTCTCTCCCAGAGTTTTACCTAACCTGATTTTTTTTTTGAGACAGGGTCTCGCGTTGTACTTCAGGCTGGCCCTGAGCTCACTATGGTGCCAGGCAAGCCGCCGCAAACTCAGCAATCCTCCTGTCTCTGCCTCCCGAGTGCTGGGATGACAGGCGTGAGCCACCACGTCCGGCATTGTGGTATGCGGTGTTGATTGTTGGGGTGCCTTCACGCCCAGCATTCTATGTGGTTACCGGGGATCGAACTCAGGTCCTTGCGCTTGCGAGGCAGGCGCCAGAACCACTGAGCTAACCCTCTACCTAACCTGTTTTGAAGCAGATTTAGTGTGTCTGTTTTAATGTTTAATTCTCTAATCCATTGTGATTTTAGTTTAGTACACCGTGAAAGAGAGATCTACCTTCAGTTTTTGGCAGATTAAAGCCCAGTTTTTCCAGCACCATTTGTTAAAGAGGCAGTCTTTCCTCTACTGAGGTTATTTGGCTCGTTTGTCAAAGATGAGGTGGCTTAGTGTATCTGGACTTGTTTCTGGATCTTCTAATCTATTCCAGTGGTCCTTGGGTCTGTTGCTTTGCCAGTACCATACAGTTTTTATCACAGTGGCTTTACAGTACTTTTTTTTTTTTTTTTTTTTT
>PVIC010053672.1:0-11767 GCA_004025085.1 Thryonomys swinderianus
CTCTGAGATGTTCTTAATCAGCTCAAAAAGAAAAGCATGCAGAAGCAGCTGGCTAAATTCTTCACTATGAACCTGGGAAGTGAAAACAGCAGTTACTGCTTCCTGATCTTGTGGTTGTTTGGCTCAAGGCCTTTGCCAGGTGTTCTTGGGTCCGCGTTCAGATCACACAGGCGAGTCATATCTGTATGCCCACCAGAAACTAGAGCATATTGGAAGAGCTTTGTGCTTCTTTTCCTCAGACTTCGAGTGCTTCTAGTTTCTAGGTTAGAGTTTTATCTGATTTGAAGCTGGAAGTTTTAAACACTTAATAATTTTTAAAGTTTTTCTTTCTGTTCTGATTATGGCCCAGGTAAGTGAATTTCTCTAGAGGCTCCAAGAAGCAAAACTCTAGACCAGTGAAGCATGTCCTTCACCAGAAACATGGAACTCACGCCCCCTGGAGGATAAATATGTATACGTCAGTTTAGGGAAGCTTGGATGATTGCTTTTCTGAATGTAAGCAAGATTCCTTTTTTCTTTTCCTAGGGAAAAATGCTACTATTTCATCTTCAGCTAGTTTAATAATGTTATGGTTGCTTTTTTGGGAAAGATTGCTCTGGATAGTCCATAAGTGACAGAGGAATTAGACTTGATAGCAAAGCTTCTTTGGAATTAATTAGGCTCCCTCTGTAGGTTTATAGAAAATAGACCTATGATGTCTCTCAACCTCTATGGATTTCTTATTTTTATCAGTTTCAAGAGACCACTGAGAGCTTATATAAATCTAAGATAAAGAGACTCAATGTCTCCTTGGGGGGAAAATTAAGAAAACAAGCCACACCTCCAATACTTTCACTGTGCCAGTACTTTATGAAAAGCCCTTTGGGCTGAAAAAACAATGAAAGAGGGCTGGAGATTTAGCTCAGTGGTTCCAGCGCCTGCCTCACAAGCACAAAGTCCTGAGTTCGATCCCTGGTAACCACATACAATGCTGGGCGTGGTGACTCACGCCCACCAGCAATTAATACCACATACCACAGTGCCGGGTGTGGTGGCTCATGCCTGTAATCCCAGCATTCAGGAGGCAGAGGTAGGAGGATTGCTGAGTTCGAGGTTTGCCTGTGCTACATAGTGAGCTCAGGGCCAGCCTGAACTACAAAGCGAGACCCTGTCTCAAAAAAAAAAAAAAAAAAAAAACAATGAAAGAAAACCTCCCAAATCGCAGAACACATTGTTTACAAAGGGACTTGAGCTGTAAATTGCACTCTGTAATTTATGTTAATACATTTAAAAGATTAAAGAAATTAGTCTTCAAAATTGTGAATCTCTTAATAGTTTCTCCTTAGAAAAACTAACCTTCAAGTGGAAAAAATGAAACTATTCAATTATTAAAACCTCTGGGTAGCAGGTGAATTTCTCATTCTTATAAGAACAAAACAAAATACTGAATGTGTAAATAACCTTGAAAAATAAACTAGATTGCTAGTATGAATTTAAACACTATTGTTGCTTCCAAATCTAAGCCTGTCTTTGAAACATTTTTTGGATAAGAAAAAAGAAAAATCCCTCTTTGATTTAATGACTTAGAGATTCCTGCTGAGTTACAAAATGAATATGCAGGTCAGGTCCAATAATACACAAGTTCACATCAGGTCAAAAATTGGTAAATACAAAGACTTTAAGAAACTGTAATACTAAGACTTCTGATCGAGATTTAGAGGGCTGGAGATTTAGCTCAGTGGTTCCAGTGCCTGCCTAGCAAGCGCAATGTCCCTGGTTAGATCCTTGGTAACCACATACAACAATAGTGGGTGGGCGTGGTGACTCACACCTGCAATCAGTACCACACACTACAGTGCTGGGCGTGGTGGCTCATGCCTGTAATCCCAGCACTCAGGAGACAGAGACAGGAGGATTGCTGAGTTCAAGGCTTGCCTGGGCTACATAGTGAGCTCAGGGCCAGCCTGAACTACAAAGGGAGACTCTGTCTCAAAAAAAAAAAGGATTTGGAGAATTCTATCACAGTTGTCCCTCAGAATCTACTACATAGGATTGGCTCCAAAACCCACCTTCTGATACTAAAAGCCAGGGCCAGAGATTTTAGCTCAGTGGCTCCAGAGCCTGCCTCACAAGTGTAAAGTCACATGTTTGATCCCCAGTACCAAGAAAATAAAAATAAAAGCCAAAGATGCTCAAGTCCCTTACATAAAAGGGAGTGGTATTCTCACATAACGTATTGTGTTAGTCAGCTTGCCTGTTGCTAAGACAAAGTACCTGATACCACAACTAAAGGTGGTTTCATTTGGCTTACAGCATTAGTTCCCAGCCGCCTGAGACATCATGGCAGAGGGGTATAGTGAAGGAAAGCTGCCTAATTCATAGGGTCTGAGAACCCACATGGGTTTGAATGAGCCAAAGAGGAAGAGGCCGGAACCCAAATATATTCCCTAAGGCCACTCTCCCATGACCCACTTCCTTCAGCTGGGCCCCACCTCCTAGAAGCCCTTTCAGCTATGAACTCACGAGCAGGGTACGGACGGACAATGTGTTCTCCCACTCCCGTCCCCTCTCCTCACCAGTACTCATGCACATCCTGCTGTGCACTCGAAATCATCTCTGGATTACTCATAATATTTAGTAGGGTACATAAGTGCAATAAATAAGACAGAGATGTGTAAGTACCATATCATTTCTCTAGTACGAGAAACTGAAGGAGTAAATGAGGTCCAGTACGAATGACAAGTATTGTGAAACAGGAAGAAAATGTTCAAAAGGGAAAAGGGAAAGGGTGGGTAGGGGAAAGCAAAGAAAGGAAAGAAAAAATCTGATGGTAAAAAAAGGAAACAAAGCTCACATATATAGGGGGGCAAGGAGTTGTAGGGAGAGCAGGAGAATGGGGAAAATGAGAATCAAGATATATCATGTACAGGTACAAATTCTCAATGTTGAATGTGATCATAAAATGTATGTATAAAATGTACCAATAAATTTGAGTTTAAATTTAAAAGTATTCAGTAGTGTAAATGCCGTGGAAATCATTGTTTACTGGGTTTTTAGGGAATAATAACCAAAGAATAAAGTCTTTACATTTCTATTGAGACATGATTTTTTTCTGAATAGTTTCTTTTGTATATAGGTGTGTATATAGGTATGCCTCCTCCCCTTTCTAGATATTATTAATCTGGTGTTAGTGGAGTCCAAGAATGTGGAACCCACATGTATGCAGGGCCTGCATTGTTCTGTAAAATAAATAGGAGCAAATCTTTGAGCCACACTGTCGAGTGGCCCATGATTTGGGCCCAGGTGTTTCCTCCCATCTGTGGATTGTGGGATTTCCTTTCACTGCTCTGGCACTTGACACCCTGACCCAACTTATAAATTACTGGACAGGAAGAGATTCAGTACGGTCTTCATTGAATTCTGTTGGGAACTCCCAGTTTCCCTCATTTCTTGTCCAGAGTTCCTTCTTTTCTAAAGTATTTTGGCTTTTGTTTAATTGTCTATATAATCCATGGGTAAATGACAATGCGCGCATATAACACTGACACTATTCTTCAACTTCCTGGTTTTAGTCTCTTTAAGAGCGTTTTCCGCTTCTTTTATGGTGATGATCCATTTTGTTCGTCACAAGTCAAGAGGAACAGGATACTGGCCTGTGTGAAGTACCCTGTCCCGATGCCAGAGTGAGATGCACACTGTGACCCTTGGTGACCCCACACACCTACTGCAGCCTGTAAAATGCCAAGGAACAGCTGCTGCATGTTCAGGAGGAACACTGAGGTGTATTGAAACTTCTAGAAAACGCCTGGTGGTTCAGACTCCTTCTTCAAAAGAACATTTGAGTGTTTTCTAACTCAGTGCACAAAACTGTTGAATACGTGGGAGCCCTGCTCCCCTGTCCTGCATACAACCACCTCAACTATAGAGGCCCTGAATATTTTTCTTTTTCTAAAGAAATATCCGGAACAGTCTAGCTGTTTTAATTCTCAGGGAGAACCGTCGGCTTCTGCTGAGTTGGTATCTGGTATTTTAATTAGCTCAGCTCCCTGTGGCACAGGCCAAGGACTTCTGCGCCCCCACTCTGTGCTGTGGACCTCCTGCAGCAGCTACAGCTTTTGCTTGAATAACTCCTACCCACACCCTTGGGCGCAGTTGTCTTCTGGATGTTGGTTTTGTTTGACCAAGGATCCTGCAGAGTCCTAAATCTGCTTGCACCCTTGAGAAAGCTGCCTTCAGGAGGAAGAGCATGTTCTGGGTAATGAATGTGTATTTCCTGTGATCTTCCCAGTTGAGGAATTTATTTCAGAAATGAGTGACAGAAGCCTTGAAAGTTTGGAGCTGGGTGAGCCGATTTACTTTGAAATTAGCTGTTGTTTTGGAGTTTGCTGTGATTTGGAACTTAGAGTGAAAAGGGAAAATAAGGAAGCAAAAGCCATCAAATCTTCCCTGTGCACACCCTTGATCAGATGGAGTTCAGCTCTGTTTTCATCATCTGGTGGGGATCTGGCAACAATGTGCCTTTATCAGCTAGGATCTTAACAGGCAGAGCTCTCAAATAAATGGATATAAATTAGAAAATAAATAAATACAAGGAAATTAAATGTAGCACATGTGCCCTTCTCATTCTTCATCAAGTCAAACCTGTGGATAAAATAAATTGTACCCTGTGAGGTTAAGGAGGTAGAATTAAATAAATTGCACCATGAATTTTAATTAGAAGATGACTGTTGGTATTCTCTCTCTGATTTCACCACAATGAAAAATAAATATGTAATATTTTAGTTTCCAAAAGATTTTTAGTTTAATTTTTTAATCTTTGAAAAATCTAAATAAAATGCAATTTCCAAAGTTCCTGATTACTATTTCCATTAATATTTAAGAATATATAAACATAAGGGCCAGAGATTTAGCTCAGTGGTTCCAGCACCTGCCTAGCAAGCACAAGGTCCCTGGTTCAATCCCTGCTAACCACATACAACAATAGTGGGTGGGCGTGATGACTCACTTGCACCTACAATCAGTACCACATACTACAGTGCTGGGTGTGGTGGCTCACGCCTGTCATCCCAACACTTGGGAGGCAGAGGCAGGAAGATTGCTGAGTTTGAGGTTTGCCTGGGCTACATAGTGCGCTCAGGGCCAGCCTGAACTACAAAGTGAGACCCTGTCTCTAAATAAATAAATAAACAAACAAACAAATAAATAAATACACACATAAGTGCGAATATTCAACTAATTGAATTCTTAAAATCAGTAGTGGGGGCCAGAGATTTGTTTCTGGCGCCTGCCTAGCAAGCACAAGGATCCTGTCTCAAAAAAAAAAAAAAAAATCAGTAGTGGACTGAGGATTTGCAGCACAAACACAAAGTCCTGAGTTAGATCCCTGGTATGAGGAAAGGGGGATAAAAATAAAATAAAAATCAGTATTTTTTTGTGCCAGTCCCTGGTTCTCACCTTTGTGTCCAGCCATCAAGTATATGGCTATACTTGGTGTCAGTAGCAATCACTGTTACATGGCACATTGGACTTTTGACAGTAACAAAAATGGTTTGGGAATTTTTTTTTTACTTTTTGTAAATTTAATGCTGCATTACAATTTTTAGATTGTAGTCAACGTGAATGTCATTCTTCAAAATCTATTCTGAGAGGCAGAGACAGGAGGATTGCTGAGTTCAAGACTTCCCTGGGCTACATAGTGAGCTCAGGGCCAGCCTGAACTAAAAGTGAGACCCTGTCTCAAAAAAAAAAAATCCATTCTGAGCCTATATAGTGTTTGTTTTGTGAACATATGTGTATTGTACATAATCTGTATAGTTACATTGTATCAAAATATTAGTTTATTTGACATAAGGAAAGTATGTATTTGAGTACCTTTTGCAAGCTGATTGTTTAATCTTTTTTTTTTTTTTCCTTTGAGATAGGGTCTCACTATAGCTCAGGCTGGCCCTGAGCTCACTATGTAGTCCAGGGAAGCCTGGAATTCAGCAATCCTCCTGTCTCTGCCTCCCGAGTGCTGGGATTTGTTTAATCTTTTTTTAAAAAAAGGTTTAAACTGCCTGGCGTGGTGGCTCACGCCTGTAATCCCAGCACTTGGGAGGCAGAGACAGGAGGATTACTGAGTTCAAAGCTTGCCTGGGCTACATAGTGAGCTCAGGGCCAGCCTGAACTACAAAGTGAGACCCTGTCTCAAAAAAAAAAAAAAAAAAGGTTTAAACTTTGAAAAACATCTTTAAACTGACCATTTATTACATGGTCACAAAGTTGTGGTTGGAAGGGATGGACAGGGAAAAACTAGTTTTGAGTGAACAGAAATATAAGACTTAGTCTTGTTTTTGTTGTATTTTTTCCTCATTAAAATATCCTACTAATGTTTTATGGGATTTAAAAAAAATCAGTATTTTATAAACTAGTTCTTGTTCTCTCTTCCTCAGCACTGATTACGGAGGTGGTAGCCATCTCTCACTCGGCACCATGGCGGCCCTCAGACCCCTTGTGAAGCCCCTGATTGTTAAAAAGAGGACCAAGAAGTTCATCCGGCACCAGTCAGACTGCTATGTCAAAATTAAGCGTAACTGGCGGAAACCCAGGGGCATTGACAACCGGGTGCGGAGAAGGTTCAAGGGCCAGATCTTGATGCCCAACATAGGTTATGGAAGCAACAAAAAGACACAACACATGCTGCCCAGTGGCTTCCGGAAGTTCCTCATGCACAATGTCAAGGAGTTGGAGGTGTTGCTGATGTGCAACAAGTCTTATTGTGCGGAGATTGCTCACAATGTCTCCTCCAAAAACCGCAAGGCCATCAAGGAAAGAGCAGCCCAACTGGCCATCTGAGTCACCAATCCCAACGCCAGGCTGTGCAGTGAAGAAAATGAGTAGACAGCTCGTGTACATGTTCATTTGCGCTCAGTAAAACCACCAAAACTGAAAAAAAAAAACAAACTTGCCTGGCGTGGTGGCTCACACCTGTAATCCCAGCACTCGAGAGGCAGAGACAGGAGGATTGCTGAGTTTGAGGCTTGCCTGGGCTACACAGTGAGCTCAGGGCCAGCCTGAACCACAAAGCGAGACCCTGTCTCAAAAAAAACCAAAAACTAGTTCTTGTAATTCTGGATCCTAATATTATAAGTGATATGCTTTTGCAGATATTCCATTTATTAAAGTGGATAATGTTTTTTGCCATGTTTTCTAAGAAACTCATAATCAACAATCATTAATGTTTAATATTAGCTTAGTATATGTCTACAATATGGAAATTTTGTGATTTCCATATTGTGATTGTGATTGATTCTGAATCATAAATAATGCCATCTTAAATTAATAAGTTATTTCTATTCTTCTGGAGACTTAAAGAAATTAAAATGCAGAGAAAATAAAGTATATAGTAACCACAAAATCCCCAGGCAGATTTTGAATTTACCTGTTGTTTTCTATGTATAAGTACATTGGCGTTTCAAACATTCAAATTAAGAGGGTATAATTAATTGATGCATCATTAATGTTGCTTTGCAACATGCTTGATAACATCTACTATGTTTTCCAAAATGAGACATTGTCATTTAGTCACATTATTTGGTGTGACTGTTAATCATATGTTGATTTGATTAGATTAGGAAATGGCTAGTGGATTAGAATTCTGGCTATGCTTCTGGGTATTTCTAGAGATGATTGACATGTGGGACAGCAAATTGACAGCGGGGGAGGCAAGACCCAGCCCAATATTGGATGACACCAACCAATAGGCTTGCTGCCTATGGAATCAAAGGGAGAGAAGGAGAAAACTAGCACATCTCTTGCCACGAAGCTAAATCTCTTGACCCCTTCCCATATCTCTTATGAGCATTTTACCTACTGCAAACTGAATACCAAGACTTTTCCTACATGATGCATCTTGGGGAGGCCTATGCTATTACTAGTTACTCGCCTATATGTTCACACCTTGGCAGAGCATTTGTAGGATAGGTGATGTAGCCATTATTTCAAACACTATCAATGTGCATTTAAGCATTCCCTTCTGGGCACAACCTGCTATCTGGGCTCTATAGACAAAGCAACAGTGAAAGCTACTGATTGACATCACATGTTTATCAAAAGGAGACATCACTAGAACTTCATTGGAGGACCTTATCAAGCTTACCAAGAACTAAAATGGCTGACAAGTTGTATAATTAGGATTCTCTAGAGAACAAAATCAATAAATTTATTGTGGAATTGGCTCACTCAATTAGAGAAGTCAAGAAGTCCCACAGTGTGACATCTGCAAGCTACAGATTCAAAAGAGCTGGTGGTGTAGTTCAATCCAAATCTGAAGGTCTGAGAATGAGGGCAGCCAATGATGTAACTAGTTGTTGAACAAAGGCCTGAGAACCTAGAAAGGGGGCTTTGAGTAACCAACTTTTGAAAGGGGGAATGGAGAGTAGTGTAAGTCTCTGAGTCTGAAGTACAGCTATAGAGGAACTCTTTTGTCAAAGACAGGAGACGAGTGTGCCAGGTCAAGAAGAAAGGCTGAGCTCCCCTAACATAGTGATTCAAATGCTAACTGAATCATCTGTTGATTCAAATCCTAATATCTTTGAGGAACACCCCTAGAAATAATGCTTTACCAGCTATCACAAGCTCCTTTAGGCCAATCAAGTTGACACGTAAGACTAATCATCACACAGGTGCCAAAGTTTTCAATTTTAGAGCCCGTGTTTTGTTCTCATTGTAAGAAATCACACCCCACCCATTTGACAGCTTGTTTATATTTTTCTTTAGAATGCAGGAGTCAATGACTTGGTTCTCTCTTGAGACCCACAGAGGATGTGACAGCTTCCAGGAACTCCTAGCTGTGTTACAGTGCAGCATACTGTTCTTCCACCACAATGACCCTCTGGTCAGCTGAATATCTGTATCAAAAAACAATGCAATTTGATTCCTTCAGCAACTGTATTTCCAAACCAGTTCCAGGGAGATTGATCATCTGCATATAACAAAACATAAAAAGATGAAGATGTCATATGTGTGTGTGTACCTATTCTCCATGATGAATATATGCATTATTATTGCAAATGTGGACTAATAAAAAATAAGTTTAAAAGACCAAAAAGGCTTGGAAAGGATAATATCAGATAAATTCTCGAGTTGATGTAGAGAAAATTTTCTTAAATGGTATTCAGTAAACAACCACAAAAGGAAAAAAACTAAACTAAATTAAATGTAGTCATTTCTATTCTAAATTAAAACACAACATTAAAGAATTCAATTTAAAAATAAATAAATAAAACATCATTAAGAGAAAGCGAGAAGTAAGTCACAGAAGGGAAACTGATATTTGCAACATATACAGCCAGCCAGCAAAGGGTAATTTAAAAGATATATCTAGTTGGGCATGATGATATGTTATAATTTGAGCTACTAAGGAGGCTGAGGCAGGAGGATTGCAAGTTCAAGGCCAGTCTGACAATTCGGCAAGACTTTGTCTTCAAACAGACAAAGATTTTGGGATGTAGCTTTGTGGTAAAGTGCTTACCTAGCACGAGTTCACTCCTCTGTGTTAGGCCTGCCCTAAATCAATAGGAAAATAAGTACTCTGCTTTTATATGATCCTGTAAAAAATGTGAAAGAAGTCTGAGACTGTATGACCCAATAAGAGAAGGAGAGAAATACAAATAAGAGATCTAGTACATGAAAGAAGCCATGTAGCCCATCCCCAGGCATCAGTCTATGAGTTAGATAGGCACTGTCCAATTTCTGAGGTCTTGTCTGTCAGTGGGCTGCTAGGATAGTCCTTTTGGGGTTGTTTACTGAATACCATTTAAGAAAATTTTCTCTACATCAACTCATCTGATACTCCCTTGGTTAATAAAATCCTGTGAATTTAGGATTGTCTCTGCCCTATTAGTCATCTGACACTCCCTATGAGCCAACCAAATAAATTTTGGCAAGTTTAGGGTCTTCTGTCTTTGCAGCCCAAAGCAGCTTCTTCTCTAAATCTCACTTCTGTTTACTAATTAATTAATTAATTAATTAATTAATTAATCTTGTGCTGTTGTGGCTCAAAGGAGACTAGAACTTACTACAAAGGTTCTAGTAACATCCCCCTTGCCTGTTCCCTACAAGATCCCAGTTCCTACTACCAAGCAGCAGCTTCTTTGTCACCATAATAGAGTATTTCCACCTCTGGGTTTTCAGCTTTGCTCTCCTGACCAAAGCCCTGTAAAACTTACAAAAGGACATTCTGCTGAGCCCTTAGACCAAAAGGTGTTCCCTTACTTGTCCTTTAACACACTAAAAGAGATTCTAAAGACAGTTTATTTATTTTCCTGTTGATTTAGGGATGGCTTGACCCTCAGTACTGCTTCAGGAGCAGGAGGAAAAGGAGAAACAAAATATATATAAAGAATTCCTGCATATCAATAAGAGCAATACAGAGAATTTAACATGAAAATGGACAAGGGCACCTCACAAAAGACAATATTCAAATAATTGATAAGAATATGGAAAAGTTCCCCAGGCATGGTGGCTCATGCCTGTCATCCCAGCACTCTGAAGGCAGAGGCAGGGGGATTGCTGAGTTCAAGGCTTGCCTGGGCTATATAGTGAGCTCAGGGCCAGCCTGAACTACAAAGCAAGAACCTGCCTCTAAATAAATAAATAAGAAAAAACAATCAAATTTAATCAACACTGGGAAAATGCAAATTAAAGGCCCAATGAGATACCCACCAGGATGGTCAAATTCAAAAGATCAGCGATCACAAGTATTGATGACCAAATGGAACAATGGGAACTTTGTGTGCTCCTGGTGGGAATGCAGATTAATTGAGCCATTTTGGAAAATTGTTTAGCAGTATCTACTGATGTTGAACATTATGTGTACCCTCTGTCTCTGTGTGGATTCTGTATTCATGAGTTCATCCAACAGCAAAGTGAAAGTATTCAGAAAGAAAAACACCTAAAGAAATGTCAAGACTCTTTTTCTTGCCAGTATCTCTTAAATAATGCAGCATAAGGACTATTTACATAGCACTTACATTGAATTAGGTAATATAAGTAATCTAAATATACAACAGGCTATGCATAGGTCATATGCACATACTACATTTTTTTCTTTTTTTTTTTTTTGAGACAGGGTCTCACTTTGTAGTTCAGGCTGGCCCTCAGATGTGATTAGCTTCCTTGTTTAACCCTCTTGTGTTGCTCCCCTGTTGCCTCCCAGCTCTGCTTCCACAGTGGGGGAGATGAGCAGAGCCTGGGACCAGGCAGGAGACTGGCACCTTGGTTGTGGGCATCTTCAGGAGTCATCCTCCACTCCTGGTCCTCTTGGCGCAGCAGTTGGAACTGTGAGCCTCCTGGGCACCACACAACTAATCCTGTTTCTGATGAGAGGCCCTGCTTTAAGCCAAGGGGCTGAGAGAGGCAATACCATTTGCCTAAGGTCACACATGAGCTGCAGCAGTGGAACGAGGCCAGCCTGACTCTGGGTCCCTGTCCCTGTCTGCAAGGGCTCACGTCCTTAGGCAACACGATGGCCTTTAATCCCGTCAATAACACTTTGAAGGAGCGAAGGACATGATGTTCTCATCATCTACTTTTTGTTTGATTAATGACAGCTGAAGCCCACATAGGGGAGTGCCTTGCCAAGGTCATAGAGCAAATGGAAGCCAGAGTCCGAGGGATGTAGTTCAGGCTGGCCCTCAGCTCACTATGTAGCTCAGGCAAACCCCGAACTCATCAGTCCTCCTGTCTCTGCCTCCTGAGTGCTGGGATTACAGGCATAAGCCACCATACCCGGCACTGTGATATGTGG
>PVIC010053673.1:0-11770 GCA_004025085.1 Thryonomys swinderianus
AAAAAAAAACACAAAGTCAGGCAATGTCGCCCACTGCTCAAAATCCTTTGACAGCTTTCTTTCTCATCTTGGGTAAGGTCCTAACTGACCAGCCTGGTCCTCCTGTGTGGCCTGTTTCTGAAGCCACTCTAACTTCTTCCCTGGTCTTATCTCCTACTCACCTCTATTCATGAGGCTGACCTTTCTCTGGTTGTCCTGTTGTTCGAGGGAACAATTTAGGGCTTCATTACTTGTTCTTCCCTCTGCCTACAAGTTCCTTGCCATGTACCCACAAGGAGACCCCTCACTTCCTGCACCACTCTGACCAAATGGAACCTTCTCAGGAAGGGCTTTTCATGAACTCTCTCTTTCAACTCCACCACTTTGAGCACTTTCTATCTTACCCTATTTTCTCAGGAGGATTTAGATGATAGAATCTGGATCTCTTTCAGTCTGATTCATTCTAGTATAGCCACCACTCCATCATCCCCGAACTACAAAATCCTCAACTTCTTTGGATGACTAAAGTCACTCTTAATCCTGAAAAGGTTTCAGATCTCATCTGAAAAACTCCATATTAATCTAGGTGTTTGGGTCATCCAAGGTAGTTTATAAACTCCTGGTGGCTCTGCTTTGGCCAGATGCAGAGTACTTCTCAGTCCAACTCAAATCATGCTCTTTCCAAGTGATGCCATTCAGAAATCCAAGATGCCATATATCCAGGGAGGCAGAACAGTGCCTGAAGCCTCAAGGGCAACACAAAAAACACCGATGAAACATGCAGATCCCATCAGGTATCATGACCTGAGGGTTTGGTGCCATTTCTTCTTGATAAAGTAAGCACTTCTCAAAAAGTATGTCTACTCTTCCTGGTTAAAGAACTCTTAGCTTCATTCAGCACATCAGGAAGAATAAGCCATTTGTCCAAATTCTCAGCCCCCATAAAACAAGTATATCCCCCTCCTAGGTGGGCAGGCTCATGCACGTGCTAGTTCACTGTGGCTGGAATTCAAAAGCAGCAAAGTGTTTCAGCTTTTGGGGAATGGGAGTGTGTTAGCATTCTTATTATCAGATTTCTTTCTTCTTTCTTTTCTAAGGTATTGCTCTCTGAGTGAAGGCTTTCACTGAAGACTGGCTGTTAATTTTAATGGCCAAAAAAGATTATGATATCCTTGAACAGGCAAGCTAACCACCTGAATTCATTAACAAATATAATCTCGTGGACAGTATCATTAATCCCAAAAGAAAGAGAACAGAAATCTGAAAAGAGAGACAGGGGAGGAAAGGGAAAGAGAAAACAACTAAAAGGTCATGATTCTTCTATTCCATTAAGTTTATTTAATGCATCACAAATGAAATTTTGTTTTGAACTTGCTTTAATTTTTCTGGGAGTTAAGATGTGCCAGCTATTTCAATAGAAGTAGATATGGAGAAGTAACCAAAACTCCCATACTTCACATACCTATAGAGTACTCACAACAAAGGGCTTCCAAAAGTATAAAAGTGTTACAAGTTATGGCAAGAAAGGATTCTCACTGTACTGTGTCATTCTGTTTGTAAGCGGATTAAACTAGTTACAAGTAATTAAATCTGCTGTAAATATCCATGGTGTCACCTGTTTAAATATAGCTCTACTAAAATCTACCAAGACTTATGCCCTAACGTTCAGGTAACAGAAGATAGACTTATTATCAAAAATGTCCTTCACAATCCAAGCTCCAACTCAGGTATGCTATGCAGTCTTGGGCAGTCAGATATCTCTGGCTTCCTACCTGTAAAGTGGGGAAGATACTTAAAGTGCCTTACTATTTAAAGTAACTGGTCACCACTGTTTATAAACATGCTGCCCTTCCACAAAACCTTCTGAGTGAAATGCAAGTCATATTTAGGCTCCCAAGATTTGCTAGATTTAGTTCTCAGACTATATGCCCAACTGAGACTGTCACTTGAATATGCTAGCATTCTGTCAACAGCTACGGTGACTCTAGAAGTCTTAGCAAGGACTATAATCTTCTACCCCCACTTTACTTTGTCCCACCCTAAAGAGAAGGTTGAATTTTCTTACTTGTATCTGATCTTTTCATCCATGTCTTGAGGTGGTTCTTCTATAATGAATGAGACTAAATCTTCCAGACATTCTGCTTTTAACAGAAATTCTATAAGTTTGCGGTTCTGAGCTTTACATTCCTGTAAAACATCTTCCTCATCCATTAATTCCTTCAGTGTTACATCTTCTCTTTCTAGAAGTGTGTCTATGTGGGATGATGAGTGAAGATCAAATTTCCAAAACATGCTGGTCTAAACAAAATGCAGAAAGTATTTTATAAAATTTCAATTTCACATATTAATTTTCCATAATTCTAATTTCAGTATAACCATTATGGAAATCAGTACAAATTCCTCAAAATGTTAAAACTAAAAATTCCATGTGACCCAGTTATTCCACATCTAGGTATCTTCCCAAAAGATTTAAGGAGATAATATTAATAGATATATGAATATCCATGTTTATAGCAGCACAATTTATACAAATTCAATCTTGGAAGCAGCCTACATGTCCATAAACAGATATAAAGAAAATGTGGTATTTAGACACAACAAAGTATTATTCTGCCATAAAGAAAGATAAGCTTTAGTCATTTGTAAGAAGATGGATGTACTGAGACCATAATGCTAAGTGAAATAAATCAGATATACAAGCTTAAATTTTTTAAGATTTCTCTTATATAGGAAACTCAAATTACAAATAAAGAACAAAATAAAAGATAATAGTAAGTAAGAAGATAGATCTTTCTCAAATAGGGGATCAAGAGATGGAGGGATGTGGGAGAGAGAGGGAAAGGGGACAAAGAAAGGAATTAAGGTATGTACATGCATCAGCCATACACAAGGAATGTAAACACTGTCCTACAAACATGTACTGATTTAAAAAGAAGAAAAAGCTCATTAGAGCCTTTGTTTTGGTTTTTGGTTTTGTGTCCTTGTTTGTTTGTTTGAGACAAGCTCTTTTTACTTCCTGCCTCTACCTCCTGATTGCTAGGATTACAGGCAAATGCCACCATACATTCTGATAGCTTACTTAAAAAGGCTATTTGAAAAACATTTCCAGTTAATTTTACAGTCTAAAGTGTGAATTTGGCCTCACATAAAAGTTTCACATTGACATATAACATACTTTTTTAATGTCTAACACTGGCAGGATTTTTTTCCTTCTTAGAAAAGAAACTATACTGGATAAAAATAGTTGACCTTAGGCTGGAGACTTTAGCTCAGTGGTTCCGTGCCTCCCGGGCAAGCACAAGGTCCCTGGTTTGATCCCCAGTAACCACATGCAACAATACCAGGCAACCACATACCACAATGCCGGGCATGGAGACTCATGCCTGTAATTCCAGCATTTGGGAGGCAGAGGCAGGAGGACTGCTGAGTTCGAGGCTTGCCTGAAATATGCCATGTACAGTAACAAATTCTCAATGACGAATGTGAAAATAATGTATACTTAAAATGTACTGATAAGGGCTGGAGGGTTAGCTCAGTGGTTCTGGCACCTGCCTCGCAAGCGCAAGGTCCTTGAGTTCAATCCTGGTAACCGCATACAATGCTTGGCGTGGTGGCTCACGCCTGTAATCCCAGCACTCAGGAGGCAGAGACAGGAGGATTGCTGAGTTCGAAACTTGCCTAGGTTACATAGTGAGCTCAGAGCCAGCCTGAACTACAAAGCGAGACCCTGTCTCAAAAAAATAAAACAAACAAACAAAAAAATGTACTGATAAACTCAATTTAAAAATAAAAAAATACAATGCTGAGAAAGTAATCCCTTTATGAAAGGTGAAGAATATTCTCATGTAGAACTGCTACCACCAGCAACAAATGACAAATAATGAGATCTAACTAGAATTCTTCAGAATACTAATAAATTAAATAAACATTGCAAGTCAGCACTTTAAGCCACCAATGGCTCGTTCATAGTTTAAAGAAACTGATTCTCTTATAAAATACCTGACAATCAAAACACTCTACAAGGCATGTAATGTATACCCCTTCAACTTCATTTCCATCCCCTAACCAATGAACAGTTTATTTTTAAATTACAAATAAGATACTTATTTTGTTATGAATGGAAACATCAACAGAAAGTTTACTGTGAGGGCTATGATGAGACCACCTAAAAGGCTGCTTATGACCAAAAACTGACACAATGATAGCATCAAACAAAAGTCCTCAATAGGAAAAGAATCATTTCAATGCCAACTGTCCATGATGCTCTCTGTAGAACTCCTGACCCAGTCATGCCATGCAACATCTAAATCAAAACCTGCTTACTGTCACAAGGGTGGAAAGAAAATCCCAAGGGTTTGAGCTGTTGCTCTGGATTTGAAAGTCACAGCACTGGTACTCTCACCCTACTCTTACTACTGCTTGATGGTTTCTGCATTCAGCATCGTTCTGGGTTTTCTGGTTTTTTTTCTGGTACTGGGAATTGAACTCAGGACTTTGCACTTGCAAGGCAAATGCAGTGCCACTGAGCTAAATTCCCAGCCCTTGGATCTGCGTTTTGACTGCCTTTTTTTTACTAGTGTGAGGAGGGACATGAGTTAACTTGGATACTGCCCCAAAATTATGGATCACAAGAAAAAAAAAATCAGATCCAAAAATCAGAGAAACTTCTTTGTGTATGTGTGTGCATGTGTTCTGTTTTCTTCCTTTCTACATCACTAGTTTATTTGTGTTTGGGGAATTTTCCTTTCCTTCTTTTTTACTTCCTCTTTTTCTTATTTCTTTTTTTCTGTATTATTCTTCTCTTTAAAATTTGTCTCCTTTTAATTTTTTCTCTTATTTTTACTCACCATATTTTTCCTTTCCTCTTTTTATCTTCTCCTACTCATCTCTCTCTCTCTCTCTCTCTTTTTTTTTTTTTTTGTTGAAACAGTGTCTCACTTTGTAGTTCAGGCTGGCCCTGAGCTCACTATGTAGCCTGTGCAAGCCTCAAACTCAGCAATCTTCCTGTCTCTGCCTCCCAACTGCTGGGATTACAGTCATGAGCCACCACCACTCCTGGCACTGTGGTATGTGGTATTGATTGCTGTTAGGTGTGAGTCACCACGCTCAGCATTGTTGTATGTGGTTACTGGGATCGAACTCAGGACCTTGCACTTGTGAGGCAGGCATCAGAACCGCTGAGCTAAACCTCTGGTCCTCATCTCTTTTCTTTTTCACTTTTATCTAATGCTATAAAGTCTTCCAGGCACTGATAAAATACTTTGTATCACTTCTCTCTCATATATGATATAATTTAAGCTTTCAAGTATTTTTTCTGGTATTTTCCCCATTCCCAAATCCTGCATCTGTAACAGTATTAGCATAAAGCTTCATTAATTTGTCAATACTCTGTATAATTGCTGTTGAATTCTTTCTGTAGCATTTAGGATATTTTACCTGAGTTGTAACCTTCATACCATAATTGTGAATTTCTTCTCAAGGGGTAAAGGTGGCACATAATTGGTACTTCTGTTAAAAGCCAATTTGTCTCAAGTGACACTAGCTGATTTGCGTGATATTACTAGGGTCAAGTAATAGTTGCTATTTCTCTGTAAGTCAATACTCAGATTACCTTTGTGTCATTTACAGTACTAGAGCGCATTCCCAGAGAACCTAGTGCTGGGATAATTACACCACATCCATCCCTCCCCAAGTAACCAAGGTGGTCAGATCTGTGGGTTGAGGCAATAGGACTGTAGTCAGCCACACCAAAAGTATATCACTGAAGAGCAAGTATAGTGTTTAGACTGTACCAGCAACAAAGTCTTTACACTACATGCCTCCTCAAACCATAGCAGAAAACAAAACAAACATAAAAACAATAGAAATAAGAGCAGATAGGGGCTGGAGGGTTAGCTCAGTGGTTCCAGCGCCTGCCTCGTAAGCGCAAGGTCCTGAGTTCGATCCCTAGTAACCACATATAATGCTGGGCGTGGAGACACGCCCACCAACAATCAACACCGCATACCACAATGCCGGATGTGGTGGCTCACACCTGTAATCCCAGCACTCGGGAGGCAGAGACAGGAGGATTGCTGAGCTCGTGGCGGCTTGCCTGGGCCCCATAGTGAGCTCAGGGCCAGCCTGAACTACAAAGCGAGACCCTGTCTCAAAAAGCAAAAAAAGAAAGAAGAGCAGATAAGTTAACAAAGACTGCACCAATGCCAATGGGGGAGGAGGTCAAGGGAGAGAATGGCAGAAACCACAGACTTGAATTACTTAAAAGGATAACGGAGGTTAGAAACCAGATCAGAGGTACTCATTGGGGTCACAAAAAAGATTTAACTACATAGACAATAGAAGTAATAACCAAAATGATCCAAGAGTTTTAAGAAGACCCTAATAAAAAGCTACAAGAAGCAGGGGATTTAGCTCAGTGGTTCCAGCACATGCCTCATAAGCACAAGGTCCTGAGTTCAATCCCCAGTACAAAAACAAAACAAAACCAAAAAAAAGCTACATGAAAACCAAAACTAAATTAAAAAACAACGAATTAAAGTGTTGATTCTTCAGAAGAATGAACAAGAGAAACGAACTCTCAGCAAGAACTACAAAATAATTCAATTAGAAATGAAAAAGGGGGCCAGGGATTTAGCTCAGTGGTTCCAGCGTCTGCCTTGCAAGTGCAAGGTCCTAAATTTGATCTCCAGTAACCACATATCACAATGTCAGGTGTGGCAGCTCACACCTGTAATCCCAGCACTCAGGAGGCAGAGGCAGGAGGACTGCTGTGAGTTTGAGATAGTCTAGGCTACATAGTGAGCTCAGGGCCAGCCTCAACTACAAAGTGAGACCCTGTCTCAAAACAACAACAACGGGCCGGAGGGTTAGCTCAGTGGTTCCGGCGCCTGCCTCGCAAGCGTAAGGACCTGAGTTCGATCCCCGGTTACCACATATAATGCTGGGCGTAGTGGCTCACGCCTGTAATCTCAGCACTCGGGAGGCAGAGACAGGAGGATTGCTGAGTTCGCGGCGGCTTGCCTGGGCACCATAGTGAGCTCAGGGCCAGCCTGAACTACAAAGCAAGACCCTGTCTCCAAAAAGCAAAAAAAAAAAAAAACAACAACAACAACAATCATAACAGATTCTGCTGAAATCTAGAAGACCATTGGTAACTTCCTTGAGAACCTGTATTCTAATACAATAGAAAATTCAAAAGACATGGATTCATATATACACACTATCAAAACAATAAGAAAGATATAAAACTCCTACATAATCTAGGATGTCAATAACAATGTCCTGATGGATTCACTGGTTAATTCAGCCAGAACTTTAGAGATGATCTAACTCTAATACTCCTCAAACCCTTTTTTTGTTGTTTGTTGAGACAGGGTCTCACTTTGTAGTTCAGGCTGGCCCTGAGCTCATTATGTAACTCAGGCAAGCCTTGAACTCAGCAATCCTTCAGCCTCTGCCTCCCAAATGCTGGAATTACAGCCACCACACCCGGCACTGTGGTGTGTGGTACTGACTGCTGATGGGTGTGAGTCACACCTGGTATTGTTGTATGTGGTTACCGGATCAAACTCAGGACCTTGCACTTGCTAGGCAGGAACCAGAACCACTGAGCTAAATCTCTGACCCTTCTCAAACTCTTTAGTGAAATCAAAAGTAGTATTTCCAAAGTCATTCCTGGTGGCAAGGATTTCTGATTACAACACAAGAGAAGGACCCAATCAAAAAAGAAAACTATTGGCCATCTTTAATGAGTATAGACACAAAAATCTTCATTAAAATACTGACACAAAGTCCAGGGATTTAGCTCAAGTGGTATCGTGCCTACTTTGGAAGCATAAGAGCCAGAGTTTGATCCCTGGTATTGCCCCCTCCCCCAAAAAACGTACTGACACAATGCAGAGAAGGGATAACCTGTACTTTCTCCCAGGCTCTGAGCTCATGGCTTGTAGAAAAGGTAGATAGAGGGGGCCAGAGATTTAGCTCAGTGGTTCCGGCGCCTGCCTCGCAAGCACAAGGTCCTGAGTTCGATCCCGGTAACCACATACAACAATGCTGAGCGTGGTGACTCATGCCCACCAGCAATCAATACCACACACCACAGTGCCGGGCGTGGTGGCTCACACCTGTAATCCCAGCACTCGGGAGGTAGAGACAGGAAGATTGCTGAGTTCACGGCAGCTTGCCTGGGCTACATAGTGAGCTCAGGGCCAGCCTGAACTACAAAGCGAGACCCTGTCTCAAAAAAAAAAAAAAAAGAAAAGGTAGATAGAATCTATAGAAACAAAATGAAAGCTGGAGACTCCCACAGAATGTAGCAAATCATCAAAAAGAACATATAACCAAATAGGATTCATTCCAGGGATACAAAGATGGTTCTAGATATGCATATTAATGTTACACATCACATAAACAGAAAAACAAAAACTACATGATCCACCTTAATGGAAGCTGAAGAGCGTTTGACAAAATCCAACATTTATTCATGATAAAAACCGTGAAGAAAATAGGCACATAAGGTCTTTATCTCAATCTGATAAAAAGCATCTATAAGAAAGCAATGGCCAATTATCATAGTAATGTAGGAAAGCTGAAAGCTTTCTCTTTAAAATCAGTGACAAGGTAAGGATGACTGCTATCCCCACTCCTATATAATACAGTTCTAGAAACATTAGCTAGAGCAATTAGACAAGAAATAAAATGGACATGGGCCGGAGATTTAGCTCAGTGGTTCCGGCCCCTGCCTCGCAAGCGCAAACCCTGAGTTACATCCCCAGTAACCACATACAATGCTGGGTGTGGTGACTCACGCCCACCAGCAATCAATTCCACCAGGTGTGGTGGCTCACGTCTGTAATCTCAGCACTTGGGAGGCAGAGACAGGAGGATTGCTGAGTTCGAGGCTAGCCTGGGCTACATAGTGAGCTCAGAGCCAGCCTGAACTACAAAGCGAGACCCTGTCTCAAAAAAAAAAAAAAAAAAAAAAAAAAAAAAAAAAAAAAGAATGGACATGAGTAGGAAAGGCAGAAATTAAATTATTTGCAGAAGACATGATCTTCTAGACAGAAGGTTCCAAAAACCCATCAAAAAGACTTGCAGATGAGTATTTCACTCTTGAATGTCCTCTACTTGTTCCAGATAGCTGTCTGAATGTCTCTCACTCTTCCCTCTTTCCCCCACCTTTGAATAAACTGTCTTAAAAAAAAAAGGCTCCTAGACTTAATAACTAAATTCAGTAGCACAGCAAGATACAAAGTCAATACTCAAAAATCAACAGTTTTCCTGTACATCAACAATAAACTCACGAAGAGATATTACAGACACAATGTCTTTCACAACAGCATGAAAAAGATTGAAATACTTAGGAATTAACCAAGTAAAAGACATCCACAATGAAAACAGTATCCTGAAAAAGGAAATCAACGATGACATTGAAAATATGGAGAGACAGCCGGTTCCAACAGTAAAAATGGTCCTCCTGATCAAAATACCAACAGCATTCCCCACAGAACTAGAGAAAACAATCCTACAGTTCCTGTGAAATCAGAAGAGACCTCGAGCAGCAAAAGCAATCCTGTTCAACAAAAGCAAAGCAAGGGGCATCAAAGTTCTAGACTTCAAGTTATACTATAAGCTACCATGATAAAAACAGCATGGTATGGGCACAGAAATAGATGTGTGGATTAATGGAACAGAGGATGCAGAAACAACTCCAGACACATTTAGCTACCTGATCTTTGGCAAAGAGGCCAAAAAGACACACTGGAAGAAAGATCACCTCTTTAATAAAGGATATTGGGGGGGAAGTGTCAGAGATTTAACTCAATGGTTCCAGCGCCTGCCTAGCAAGTGTAAGGTCTCTGGTTCAATCCTGGTAGCAATCAGTACCCCACACCACAATGCCGGGCATGGTGGCTCACGTGTGTAATCCCAGCACTTTGGAGGCACAGGCAGGAGGATTGCTGAATTCAAGGCATGCCTGGGCTACATAGTGAGCTCAGGGCCAGCCTGAACTACAAAGCAAGACTCTGTCTCAATAAAGTAAAAAATACACAAGTAAATACATACATACATACACACATACACACATAAATGATACTGGGGAAAATGGCTACATACAGAAGATGAGATCTAGACCCATCCCTCTTATTATATACTAAACTAAATCAAAATGAATCAAGATCTAAATGTTAAACAATCTGGAAGACTAAATACCTAAAACTGTTGAAGGCAGAGAGAGGCATAGGCAAAGACTTTCTGAACAGAACCTCAACTGCACAGTTGTACCATGTATCAACAAATGGGATATCAAATTTAAGAACTTCTGCACAGCAAAGGAAAACTATCAACAGGTTGACAAAACCTATAGAATGAGAAAAAAAATTTGCATGCCATTCTTTGGACAGAGGACTAATATTGTGAATATATAAAGAAACAAAAATACTTAAATATATCCTCTCAAAATAAGAGATCCAATAAAAAATAGAGCAACTAAAATGACCTGTCAGTTCTGAACAGAAGAAATATAAATAGTCAATAAATACATGAAAAAATGTTCAACACCTCTGGTCATTTGAAACATGCAAATTTAAAACAACACTGAGCATCCATTTTATTCTAGAAACAATGACTATCATCAAGAAATCAATCAACTCATGCCTGTAATCCCTACACTAGGGAGGCAGAGGCAGGACTGCTGAGTTTGAGGCTTGCCTGGGCTACATAGTGAGCTCAGAGCCAGCCTGAATTACAAAAGAGAGAACCTGTCTCAAAAAAATAAAAATTAAAAGAAAAAATAAAAGTATATCCTGATTTAGTATGACTGTCTTATGTGTTTTGTATGAGAATTTTTGGGCATGTTAATCGATCTGTTAATTATTATAACTTGATAAAAAATTATAAATAAATCTGATGACGCCAGAACAAAAGTTTTAAAAAAGAGTAGTAGAGTTATAAAGGGAAAAAAGAATTGAGATGTGTTATGTACATTTACCAATTTCCCATACTGATTGTGATCATCATGTAGTGCAGACACATAATAGAGAGAGGGAGAAAAGGAAGGAGGTAAGGAGGGAGGGAGAGAAGAAAGGAGGATGCCAGCCAAGTAAAGTACTTAATATTCTAACTGTAAACAGGACATACTCATCAATAAAGTGAAAAACTAAATGTCTACAAATCATACTTCTAAACTATGAAATAGGATATGATTTATCCACCTCAAGTAAAAGTTTACTTCCAAAACCTTAACCTACCATAGGAACCTTACTAAACAATGGATTTATAATACTAGTAATTAGTCATAATAAAATAAAGAGTTAGCAAACGGTCCCAATGTAGCCCATAGCCACAGTGTGCAGACAGCTAGTTAAGAATGTTTGTGATATATATATATATATATATATATATATATTTTTTTTTTTTTTTTGAGACAGGGTCTCGCTTTGTAGTTCAGGCTGGCCCTGAGCTCACTGTGGTGCCCAGGCAAGCTGCCGTGAACTCACAACAATCCTCCTGTCTCTGCCTCCTGAGTGCTGGGATTACAGGCGTGAGCCACCATGTCCGGCATTGTTTGTGATATTTTTAAAGAGTTATTGTAGAGGGCCGGAGGGTTAGCTCAGTGGTTCCGGCACCTGCCTCGTAAGCATAAGGACCTGAGTTCGATCCCCGGTTACCACATATAATGCTGGGCGTGGTGGCTCACGCCTGTAATCCCAGCACTCGGGAGGCAGAGACAGGAGGATTGCTGAGTTCGTGGTGGCTTGCCTGGGCACCATAGTGAGCTCAGGGCCAGCCT
>PVIC010053674.1:0-10000 GCA_004025085.1 Thryonomys swinderianus
CCCCCCTCTCAATCAGGATCCTACCAAAGTTTCACATTAGCTTCATCACAACTCTCCAGTTTCCTCTGGTCTGAAACAGCTTCTCCATCATTCCGTTTTTCATGACTTCAACAATCTTGAAAAGTACTTGGCAGATAGCTTGTAAAATTCCTTGCTTCTGTGCTTCTCTGATATTTTTGTCATAAATGGACTGAGATTGTGCACGTGTTTTGAGAGAATACTCTCAAGGTAAAGTGCCCTTTGCACTGAATGTGTCAGTGAGTCCATGACAGCCACACAACAGCGTGGGTGATGCTGGTCCCTGGGTGAGCGGGTGCTGGTGAGGTTTCCCCGCCACGCAAAGCTGCCCTCCTTTCCTGACCCTGGTGTTTGGAAGCAACTCACTGTACCCAGCCCACCTCACGGCAGGGGAGAAAGGGCTGGGAATTAAGTTGTGTAGTCATAGCTACATACATGGGTCGGAATTCTACAAAGATCTGTCTGTTCTCTCCTATTTCTTTTTAATGGTATTTATTTATTTTTAAAAACTCTTTTAAAGTTTTTTTGAGACATGGTCACGCCGTATAGTGCAGGCTGGCCTCAAACTCATGGCAGTCCTTCTTCCCCAGCCTCCCAAGTTCTGGGATTACAGGTGTGTGGCACTGTGCCCAGCTTCCCAATTTGTTTTGTTTTTTCTGTGTACCGGGAACCCAGTTTAGGACCTTATTCTTCCCACATTGGCATGGCACCACTGGTCTACATTTCTGATTCACAACTTTTTTTTTTTTTTTTTTTTGTATAGGGGAATCAAACTCAAGACTGTGTGCTTATGAGGTAGGTGCCAAAACCACCTAACTAAATTCCCAGACTGCACAATTGGTTTTTAGTAGACAGTATAGAAAAAGAGTTTCTACAACCATAGAATCAAATAGAAGAATTGCATCACTGGCTAAACTTTCTAAAACATGATACCTAGTATTTTAATCATATCCATCAGTTATATAAAACTTTGTTCAAATTCAACTAGAGAACCTACATACATCCTGATGTTAATCAGTTGGTTCTCACAACTAATTAAAAAGTGTAATTCTGTATTGCAGATTCAAAACCAACTCAATGATGGGCCGGAGGGTTAGCTCAGTGGTTCCAGCGCCTGCCTCGCAAGCGCAAGGTCCTGAGTTCGATCCCTGATAACCACATATAATGCTGGGCATGGAGACACGCCCACCAACAATCAACACCATACCACAATGCCGGGAGTGGTGGCTCACGCCTGTAATCCCAGCACTCGGGAGGCAGAGACAGGAGGATTGCTGAGTTCGCGGCAGCTTGCCTGAGCACCATAGTGAGCTCAGGGCCAGCCTGAACTACAAAGCGAGACCCTGTCTCCAAAAAAGCAAAAAAAAACCCCAACTCAATGGACCATATGAAAAATAATGATTTTTACCCTACCTGTAGTGGAAACCATTGGAAGATTTTTAAATGTTAAGAAGTCCTTGAGGCCTGGACCTGCAGCTCAGTGGTAGAGTACTTGTCTAGCATAAGAGAATTCTGGATTTGATCCCCAGCATCACACACACACAAAAGACAAAACAACAACAAATAAAAACACTGAAATTCTTAAAACAGAAGATTTAAGAAGCTAGAAATATGCCAGGCATGGTGGCTCACTCCCATAATCCCAGCACTCAGAGGCAGAGGCAGAAGGATTGCTGAGTTCCAGGCTTGCCTGGGCTACATAGTGAGCTCAGGGCTAGCCTGAAGTACAAAGCGAGACCCTGTCTCAAAAAAAAAAAAAAAAAAAGATATGTATATCAGCACTTCATTTTTTACTCCTAGGGATGTACTGACATTTGGGCTGCGACTGAGAATCTGTCTTAATGTCATGAAAGAAAACACAGTAAAGTAAAAGAAAGTATAAAGTAAATTGGGATCTTAATTATTGTTCTCTAAGTGTCCTCCCGTAGATTAAACACTACACTGATCCACAAGAATCTTCTTTGTCAAGGACTTTCGTCAAATACAAAGCAAAACTTTCAAAACTATTATTAACATCATGGGGATTATGTTCCCTTTTATTTTTGTTTGGTTGCTTCATTTTGTTTTCCTGAGCCAAGAAATCTTCCATCGTGCCAGGAAGGCATCCCAAGCCCAGGTCTACTTTCTGTGCTGGTACAGCTCTGGACTTGTGATGCCCGCAAGCACAGGAGCCCCGAGAGGGTCACACACAGACCTTGTAGGCTGGGGACGCAGGGACAGTCCGGGCAGCCAGGCCATATGGTTGTGACATGCAAGAAAGGGGAGGAAGGAAGGTGTTTGAGGCCACAGAAATGGCTGTGCTGTCATCGTGGGGAGCGGAAGAGCAGGACACAGAGGTACTCGTGCTGCCGGGTGGGGAGATGTCTGATCCGCAGCGGCCCTTGGCTGGAAGGTGTATCAGTCAGAGAAGCAGACTGAATACAAGCTAGACCAAAGAACAGGAATTTACAAGACTGGCAGGTGTGGAAGAGTGTAAAGTGTCTGTGCTCCGGGCATTGAAGTCCGGGAACTCACTGTAGTGGCCCATGCGAGCTGAGGAGGCCAAAGGGTCTGCAGTGGAGGCTGCGAGTCTATGAGAGAAGATAGGGAGCACTGCCCACGGTGGAGGTGAAGACTGGGGCTCCTCTGAGGGGACAGAGTGAGCCTTCCGTCTCCGGGAGGTGTCATCTTGAGTCTGAGCTTCACAGCTTCATCGCAGGAGCACCGCCATGCCCAGGGTGACGGCCTGGGCCCCACATGCTCCTCCCAATTTCAGCCTCTGTGAATTAGAACCTACCCAAAAGTATACACTCGGGCCATATCAAGTAGGAAAAAATGGAAAACAACAACATTCCAAGGCAAAATCAAAGAGATGTCATCAGCGTTGGTCTTCTGGCTACCATGGTTGTCTTCTCTGCATCCACTGACATTTTTCTTGGCGTTAGGCCACTTTAATATCTGCCCCACCCAAAAGTAAGCATATTTGCTCTAGAAAACTAGGTGTGTGCCTAGGCATACAATATTCAAGGTTGCAGATATTCAATAAAAGAATGAAATACTGGGGCTGGGGATTTAGCTCAAGTGTTACCATGCTAACCTTGGATGCACAAGGGCCTGAGTTCGATCCCTGGTACCACAAAAAAAAAAAAGAGAGAAAGAGAAAGAAAAAAAGAATGAAATACTGAAAGCAGTTAGAGAAGAAACAAAAGCTACATACAAAAGGAAGTCCATCAGGATCACAGCAGACTTTTCAACCCAAACACACAAAGCAAGCAGGGCGTGAAGTTTGTCAAGCCTTGCTGGAAAACAACCTTCAACCTAGATTGATTTATACTGCAAAACTATCTTTTGAAATCAGTGGGGAAATAAGATACTTCCATGACAAAGAACACCTGAAAAACTTCACAAATATGAAAGTTGTACTCCAAAACATTCTAAAGAATATCTTGGAAAAAACCAATGAAGGTCACAAATTCACAAGGCCCAGCAGAGTGAGCCCGATGTCCAAGGCAAGAAACTGAATGGAAAGGAGAAAAGCAAAGGATAATAGAGCCAAGAACAGGGAAAAACCATGACAGATATAAATCAGCCATATCAGTCATAACCATTAATGTCAATATCCTCAGTGCACCAATTAAAAGACACAAACTGGCAGAGTGGATTAAAGAAGAAGAGCCTACAATTTGCTGCATACAAGAAACACACCTAATTCAGAAAGAAAGCTGTAAACTGAGTAAAATTCTCCATGTGACAGGAAACTGCAAAAAAGCAGATGTGGCTATCCTATTTGCAGACAAAATAGATTTCAAACCAAAACTGATTAAGAGAGACAAAGTACACTAGGTCCTCGTACAGGGAAAAATCCAAGGGAAAAAGAGGCATTCATAAATATTTATGCTACAAATTCCAGCGCACCCAACTATATAAAACAAATATTAGTGGATATGAAAAACCTGATAAGCACGAATACAACAGTAGTAGAGGACTTCAACAACCCGCTGTCACAACTAGACAGATCTACTAGACAAAAAATCAATAATGAGCCGGGCGTGGTGGCTCACGCCTGTCATCCCAGCACTCGGGAGGCAGAGACAGGAGGATTGCTGAGTTCGAGGCTTGCCTGGGCTACATAGTGAGCTCAGAGCCAGCCTGAACTACGAGTGAGACCCTGTCTCAAAAAAAAAAAAAATCAATAATGAGATACTTGAACTGAACCAAACCTTTGAACAAATGGACTTAATAGATGCCTACAGAGTATCTCACCCAACAAAATCAGATGTATACTCTTCTCAGCTGCCAATGGTCATTCTTCAAAACAGACCACATACTAGTTCATAGAACATATCTAAGTAAGTACAAAGGAACTGAAGTTATCCCCATATACTGTCAGACCATCATAGTGCCTTGAAAGTGGAGCTGAGTAGCAAAAGAAATTACAAAATCCTCATAAACACATGGAAACTGAATAGCACTCTGCTGACCAACCAATGGGTCACAGGAGAAATTAAGAAATTAAACAGTTTTTACAATTAAATGATAATCTCAGTACAACATACAGGAATTTATGGGACACAGTGAAAGTAGTTCTATGAGGGAAATTCATAACAGTGAGTGGGAAAAAAATGAGAATTAAGTTGTGTCATATACTGGTACAAATTCTCAATGTAGTGCGATTGTGATGTGTATACATAATGTACCAATAAAGATTCAAATTAAAAAATTAAACAAAAAGGGCCAGGGATTTAGCTCAGTGGTTCCAGTGCCTGCCTTCCAAGTGCAAGGTTCTGAGTTCAATTTCTGGTAACCACATACCACAGTGCCAGGCATGGTGGTTCATGCCTGTAATCCCAGCACTCAGGAGGCAGAGGCAGGAGGATTGCTGTGAGTTCAAGGCTTGCTTGGGCTACATAGTGAGCTCAGAGCCAGCCTGAACTACAAAGCAAGAAAAAAGAAAGAAAGAAAACGGTGTGTGGCTAGGCTATGAGGTCATCTCAGCCTCTGAACACCATCCTTCTTCGGGGACCACATGATCCTGTACATGACCCTATTTGGGGTATTAGGAGATGAAGAAAGGTTTGCTGGGGTCTTCAGAGAGTCCTTTTGGGTGAATCGGCTTGTATCAACAAAAATGAGGGAACCTGGAAGAATGGGACTTCTGGAGGGAGATCTGATGGCTCTTATTCTTCCATCCAAAGATGTCGGACGCCCACGGTATGCTGGTTGCCGTGATCCTGCCCTTGGAACACACAACGAGGCAAGGGGAATTCCCTGTGGTGTCCCAGTGCGTGGGAGAATACTCACTGTGAGAGACGGGCCAGGGAGGGTTTCTCGTCAGCTGCCAGCTGGGACGAGCTTGGGAGCGGGGTTAGTGGGAGGAAGTGCAGACTGCACGTGCCGACGCGGGAGGCACCGGCTGAGCCAGAGGACGCTCCGGGAGGCTCCCAGCCCAGCCCCCTGCAGGCATGAAGTCAGCAGCGCGGTCGAAGGGGGCGCTCTTGGCCACACGCGCAGCCTGTCAGTATTCCTCCTCCACACAGTCCAGGTCGCAGGCTTTTCCTCTCGGAGCGAGGCAGGTGGAGGAGTCACTAGCGTTCCTGAAATTCCTACTGTGTCCCCAGAGCTGTTAGGGATGGCCTGTGTTTTACCTCTTTTAACCATCAAAGCAACTGGTACTATAAAGTAGATACCTTTGCAATGTTGACAGGTTAGATAAGGTTCCCAAGGCCACAGTGCTAGCAAATGATGGCTGCGATCTAGCTGAACCCGGATCATTCCGGTTCCGAAGAACTCTACACTTAACTCTGCTTATGGAGAGTCAGCTTGAAACTCTAGTTTGAACGAGACCACTTGGTATTAATTAGAAGGAGAAACTGGCAAATGCTATTTTAACTGCTTTGAACTATTCTCTGGAGAGCACATTAAATACCCAAAAGCAAAGCAAAAATGTATATTAATAAGATCACAGCCATTCAAAAGGCAATTGTTCGCCGTCAGTTCCAAAGCGAATAAAAGGAGGGGAGCTCAGTCTTCCCAGCGCCCCGCGCCCGGCGCTCTCTCCTCACCTCTTCTCCCGACGTGTGACACATTCTGGCTCCGTTTCCTAAGAGGTAAGTGGCGTTTGGAGGAAACACCAATCACTGCCAACAGCGAACACTCACATTAAACACGACTTAAAACAACTTCTCTCCAGTTGTTTATAATAACCTCCTGGAAGTTTGAAATTAAAATCTGTACCCCATCCAGCCTTTTTCCCGCCTCGTACATTACAGAAAGCCAAGGACTCGCCCTGGAACATACTTCAAGTCCCTGCCCACCAGCCTGCCGCGCTCTGCAGCTAATTGTCTCCATCCCGAAGTATTAGCCCTTTCTCTTGTCTTCTCTGTTTTCCTGGATGTGATTTATTCTCCCCGGGCATTCCATTGTTTATGTCAGGGGACAAACTCTTTGTCCTTGACTAGATTCTTTTCCCTTCCCTTATGCTATCTTCCCTCGGCACCTTTTCTGCAAACTACGTGCAGCACTTCCTTCCTTTCTAGGAAGAGGCCCAGAAGTTGAGACGATGCAGCCTCGTGAAAGACACCAGGTCGCTGAGCCCCGGAGAGCGCTTGCGCGAGTTACGCAAACCCGGCGACTGGAAGGAGCCTGAGAGGGGCCGGGAGGCAGCGCGTGGGGCGGCTGAGATCGGGGAACAGCAGTTGCATATAAAGCATCAGCCTCTGGGTTTGATCCCCAGGACTGCACGCACCCATGTGTACATGTCCATGCGTGTGTGTGTGCTTGTGCGTGCGCACACACGTACACACACACAAAAGAGGAAGAAAGGAGAAATCAGGCTCTCCGTTTCAAACGGAGTCCCTCCGTTGAAGACACCGCTGCCTCCCACCCACCCCAGTCTCTGGTCACTTGGGTGTCAGACTGTCCTGCCCTGCTGAGGGTCACATCCCATTTCACGTCCGAGTACCCTGCCTGTAACTTAGCACAGGGCCACGTGCAGGGGTCCAAATGCCGTGTCTGTATTCATTATTTTGCAATAAGTTTCCTACTTCTCCCTGTCGGCCCGCGGCCCCACCCTGGGGGGCTGGACTTTAAGAGGACAAGATTTGAGCGCGAACGCTCAGAGGGAGAACTGTAAAGCTCCAAGATGTGAGGTGGGTGGGCTGGGTGGGGCTTCCAAGCCAAGGCCCAGAACTGAAAAGCTATGCAAACATCGCTATGGAGAATCTGGGAGGGATGTGACCAAAAATGTTTTCCTTTATTCCCATTGCCTGGAGGTTCTTTGAAACTATGGCTGTTTAGATCTACAGAGAAAGAAGCCGTTTAAAGAAAATCCAGACTTCCAATGAGGCTTGGGGGGGGCACAGCAGCTGTCCTTGGACCACCTGTCCTGCCGCTGCGGCGAGCGCAGGGCCGTCCCTGGCGCTCTGCTGACGGCCGAGGTCCTCACAGGAACCAGGAGACCGAGGGCGGCCTCCCCGGGAGGGCGGGCTGCGGCACCTGTGTGCTGTGAGGCGGCCACGGTTAGCTCGCCGGGCACCGGGACTGCGCTGGTGCGCGTGTGGCTGTGTGCGAGTTCACGCTCAACTCTGGGCTTTCCCTGTCTTTCAGTTCTGGGGGGTCTGGTTTGTTTGTTTCTCGTCTCTTTTGGGGAGGGACCCAAGGCCTTCAGACTGAGCTACCTCCCCAGCCCTTTCTATTGTTTCTATTTTCAGAAGAGTGGCGCCAAGTCACCAGGACGTCCAGGCAGGGCTCAGACTTGCCGTCCCCACCACCGGCCCCCAGAGGCTCCGGGTGTCCTGTGAGTCGTCTAGATTCTGAGTCTCCAGGGCAAGTTCGACTGGCACAGGTTGCCGGAGCTGATCTGCGCCTTTCACGTAAGCATTGTTCCATTCTGCTCTCCACCCGGAGATTTAGGGGAAGGTTGCTAACAGCAGAGGAGGCGCGTAGGCCCTGAAGGCAGCATTACATTTGTGGCGCAGCTTTGGGCGTATGGATCCGTATTAGCCACGTGAACAAACAGACTTTCCCTCAGGTAACTGTGTAGAGTGACCTCGCCTTCAGCTGTGACTCTTTCTCCTGGCACAGCTGGGTGTGTGCTTGCACACTCTGACCCTAACACTCAAGTGAGAGGCTGCACGGCGAGCCGGGTGGAGAGCAGGGGCCCGAGTCTGCAGAGCTCAAGGGCTGCCTTTGCCGCTTGATGTTTGGGCAGTCAGTGGAAGGTACCATTTAGCCTTATTGTTTGGACAAACAGCGACACAGGTCAGACACAGCTACCTGGCCTAGTCCCTAGTTTGACAACATGTCAGCAGTGATGATGTCACAGAAAGACCTGTCCACGCCAAATTGTCTGTGTTCTCAAATCTAAAGAAATAAGTGCCAACAGAGATCGTCTGAAAGATACCCGTTTCGAAAGGGTGCTCCCACGAACAGTGGGCTCATCAGAGAAAGCAAAAGACCTTTTGCGGGCCGTGCCGGCACACACCAGCACTGTGAAGGCTGAGGCAGGAGGACCATCAGTTTGACGCCGCCCTGGGCTATGCAGTGAATTCAAGGACCGGACCACCGAGACAACACAGTGCGAGACTGTCTAAGGAGACGAGGTCCAGGGATGCAGCTCAGCGGCACAGCTCCTGCCTGGCAAGTGCAAGGTCCTGAGTGCAATCGCTGTTACCAAACATATATATATATATATATATATATATATATATATACACACACACACACACACACACACACACACACACACACACACACACACATTTTTTTTTTTTTTTTTTTTTTTTTTTTTTTTTAGTTTTTTGAGACAGGGTCTTACTTTGTAGTTCAGGTTGGCCCTGAGTTCACTATGTAGCCCAGGCAAGCCTTGAACTCACAGCAATCCTCCTGCCTCTGCCTCCCAAGTGCTGGGATGACAGGCGTGAGCCACCATGCCCAGCTTTTTAAAATATTTTATATTTAGGATTCAGTTCATTTTAATTTTGTGATGACATTTTTGCAGCTTGTACTGAAATTCCTACTAATGCAATTGAGAGCAGAAATGTGACTAATTTATAGTCCTCTGATTTGCTGGGTTATCATTTAAAACTCTGCAGAATCTGGCACCAAGTCAGCAACATTAGCAGAAGCCTGCCCCACTGCAGGCTGACTTCAGATGCCTCCTCCGCCTTTCAGCTGAGGCAGAGCCGCCAGGCTTGGCTGTCTGAGGTAAGTTAAAGAGCACGACGTTATCAGCGCATCTCCTGGCAATAACCAAGCTTCACTTAAAAATTATAGTTAGCTCAGTAGTTCCGGCGCCTGCCTCGCAAGCGCAAGGTCCTGAGTTCGATCCCCGGTAACCACATATAATGCTGGGCGTGGAGACATGCCCACCAACAATCAACACCGCATACCACAATGCCAGATGTGGTGGCTCACGCCTGTCATCCCAGCACTCGGGAGGCAGAGACAGGAGGATTGCTGAGTTTGCGGCGGCTTGCCTGGGCACCATAGCAAGCTCAGGGCCAGCCTGAACTACAAAGCGAGACCCTGTCTCAAAAAGAAAAAAAAAAAAAATTACAGTTGGCCTTCTTCCAGAGAATCCCAATACTTCAGTTTAAATCTCTCTCAATCTCTCTCTCTCCCCCCCCGCCTCTCTCCATATATATTTATTTATTTTTTCAATACCAAGGATCAAACTCAGGACCCTGCACTTGCCAGGTAGGTGTGTGGCATCACTGAGCCACATCCCAGGCTCAAGTCCCTAAAACTTATTTATTTTTTCACTCCCTAAAATTTAGAGATGTTAAAATTATTTCTATTATTATTTTTTTTAAATCTGAGACAGAGTCTTGATATGCAAATCAGGCTGGCCTCGAACTCACTGAGATCCTCCTGCCCCACCCTCCCAAGTGCTGTGATCACACTAGTAGTGAGTGTGCCACTACCCCTGGCAAAAATTATTTAGAGTTTAAATGCTTCTCCAAATTTGGCAACTTGCAGGTAGCAAGAAGAGGAGGGATCCTGC
>PVIC010053675.1:0-11771 GCA_004025085.1 Thryonomys swinderianus
CCTCCGGCCCCAACACTAGAAATTTTTAAAAAATCCCTTCCAGGTGGATAAGGGCACCAGCCCAGTGGGTAGAGATGGTGGTAGCTTCATCGTGCTACAGTATGTCCTGATTCGTTCTTGGTATTCCAAAATGTCGGGTCAGACAGGTCTGCAGAGGAGGGGCTTATTCTGACTAGATCAGGGCTAGACATAGCCAGGGACTATTTCCACTATGCAGGCTCCAGACAGTTTGGAAACAAACAGAAACCCACGGTGGGGTGGGGGGTGGACATGAACAAAGGCAAAACAAACAGAGGCTGACAGATGGAAAATTTGGCTGAGGGAGGGAGGGTGGGAGGGAAGGGCTGAGGGCATTGGGGAGTGGTGTGGCCCTATGTTTTCGTGAGGGGCTGACAGGGCCTGGGAATCACCGTGGCAACAGGAAGGGCCATGTGCCAGATCCATGCCAACGTACACCTCCCAGGCTTAGCGGTGGATGGGCTCAGATGGGATGGGGCTACATTCTCAGGAAAAATATCTGCATTGAGCTCTTTAAATCACCAGTTCCCCACCCCCTCCCGACCTGCAGGCAATCAGTGTTTAATGAAAGGAATTAATCAGAAGTGACATAGAATCACATCGCCTGCTCCATCTCTCTCAGCCACATTCGTACACTTAGCCCAAAGCCTGCAGGGTAAAATCCTCATCTCTGGCCCTTCCCAGCAGGCACCTGACGTGTGACCATCTCACATACCACCGCTCCCAAAACTGCCCCCCCTCTGTGACACAGGTCGAGGGAATTGCTTTCCACCAGAGACAACCCCCAGTATAAGATGGCTCCGGGCCAGAGGGTTAGCTCAGTGGTTCCGGCGCCTGCCTCGCAGGCGCAAGGTCCTGAGTTTGATCCCCGGTACCCACATAGAATGCTGGGCGTGGAGACACGCCCACCAACAATCAACACTGCATACCACAATGCCGGATGTGGTGGCTCACGCCTGTACTCCCAGCCCTCGGAAGGCAGAGACAGAAGGATTGCTGAGTTCGCGGTGGCTTGCCTGGGCACCATAGTGAGCTCAGGGCCAGCCTGAACTACAAAGCGAGACCCTGTCTCAAAAAGCAAAAAAAAAAAAAAAGATGGCTCCAATGGAGCCTCCATTGGGTGTCCTCCACCCGCAGCTGCCTGGTGAAGCTTCTGGTCCCTGGGCACCTCTGTCACTGAGGACAGAGCTTCCTCCTCCTCCAAGGAGGCCCTGCTGCCAGCCTCCTGAGCACCCAAACCCCAGCACCCCAAATCTACCCTTGCCTGGTGCTGAGGGGCCTACAGGGTCTGTCTCAGATTTGGAATTGGTGCAACACAGAACCTCGAGTCTGCCTGAGGGTTTCCCTCCTTTGACCCCCTCCATCCTAGGCAGCCAGAGGTCCAGGCCTCACTCAGCCATCAAACAAGGTAGGCTCAGGGCCCAAAGCCCTTATGATGAACATGTTTTGATTTCTTGGGAAATCAGAAGGAAAAAAAATCAGTGTTCAAGAGGGAGAAACTGTTTTCAGTTTTCTGCCTTTACCAATGCAGTTGTCAAATGTAATTTTAAATATTTTCTTATGGAGGAATGAGGAATACAAAGACAAAAGTGCCCTGGACCCTAGAGGCTCAGAATGAACTCTGCCCTTATCTTAACTCCTCCAGCTCTAGAGATTTCCTTCCCCCTTGTCACAAGCCCATCTCCTGACCCTTCACCGGTCTGGATTCCCTGGAGGACAGGATCTTCTTTATTTACCTCCTGTTCCCACAATCACATCAGGTGTCACATTACCATTTTTTTTTCCTCTTTTTTTTTGGGGGGGGCAGACAGGGACGATTGGAAAAAGAGAGGGATGGGTTTGAGATGAGCACGGCCTGAACACGACGAGATTCAGGGCAAAGCAGGCTTCGTAATCTCAAGGACTGAGACCTCCCATAAACTGCCCAAGACGACATAGCCTTGTGGTCTGTGTCCCCTGTGGAAACTGTTCCTGTCCAATCGGCCATCAACACCAGCAACAAACCCAACAGACTGCTTCTTGGGTATGATCCTAACTTCTCAGCAGCATCAACACTGTTTGCCGACAGTTTGGCCACCTCGCCCTTTGGGCTTCTGCGACACTTTTGGTTTCCTCCTATTTTTCCAGACACGGCCACTCTGTGCCCTGTACAGTGTTCCTGCTCATTTGGGCCATTAAAAACAACAGCAGCAGCAATGCAAACCAGGACAAGTCTAAACTGTTTGCTCCCTGGGCCTTGTCCTGCCAGATCCTTTAATCCTCAGGATAATCCTAAATCCATGCTCCAACCACCAGCCGGAATGATCTTTCACCAAGCTAAACTTCATCTTCCTTGCGTAAAGCCCGTTAATGCTGTCCCCAGCCCACAGCTTTTAAGGTCCTCAGGACTTGGCCTCTGCCACCCTCCGCAGTCCAGTTTCTCACTGCGCCTCTTTCTTCACAACCCTTTCAGCTTCTTCAACAACTCCGACTCTTTGCATGTGCTGTTCCCACTGCCTGAAACACTTTTCCTCCTTGTCCTAGACTAAAATATTCTTTTCTTTGACAGAGAGCGAGTAAGTGAGAGAGAGAGAGGGTCTCACTATGTAGTCCAGTCTGGCCTTGAACTCATGGTGATCTTCCCGCTTCAGCCTCTTGAGTGGTGGAACTATAGGCCTGCCCCACCATACCTGGTAGGATTCCTCTTCTAGACTGCAGGCAGTCAATGTCAACTTTTTTTTTAGACAGGGTTTCGCTTCATAGTTCAGGCTGGCCCTGAGCTCACTATGTAGCCCAGGCAAGCCGCGAACTCAGCAATCCTCCTGCCTCTGCCTCCCGAGTGCTGGGATGACAGGCATGAGCCACCATGCCCGGCACTGTGGTATGTGGTATCGATGGCTGGTGGGCATGAGTCACCATGCCCAGCATTGTATGTGGTTTCTGGGGATCAAACTCAGGACCTTGCGCTTGCGAAGCAGGCACCAGAACCACTGAGCTAAATCTCTGGCCCACCCTTTTTTTTTTTTTTGAGACAGGGTCTTGCTTTCAGGCTGGCCCTGAGCTCACTATGTAGCCAAGCAAGCCTCGAACTCAGCAATCCTCCTGCCTCTGCTTCCCGAGTGCTGGGATTACAGGCGATGTCACCCTTTTTGGGGGTTGGTTAAGAGATGGACACAGAGGCCCATCTGTGCTGGGTTCAACTTCCAGCTCTGCCACCCCTAGCCATAAACTGTTGGGTAGCTATTACATTCTCAGGTCCTTGTCTCTTAGAGTGAGTAAGGACGCTTGCGAAAAAGGAACCAGGACAAGTAGGGATGTTACATGTGTCAGCTTCATATTCCCCACCCTGGAGCATATCAGGGCCCTGCAGTCCCCAGGACGCCTTTATGATGCCATTGTCAACCTGGCACATGGCCGCCATGAACCAGGAAAAAGAGGGTAAGATTTGTAACCGGCACCGATACACAGCAGACAGACCGGCTGCCAGTGGTCACAAGACAACTTGGTAATTAGGAAAATACCTTTATTAGTCTTGAAATGTTCCAATATCCGATGTAAAAACCATGACCGTGGCTTTTTCACAACTTTACAAATGATAGAAAAGTGATCTGCCCCCTTCTTCTTTCCAAAACTCCCATTCCCAGATGGGACAGGGATCCATCAGGGCTGAAACCCAGCAGGGAGAAGCGGCTGGAGGGTCCCAAGCCAGGCTGTGACCCCAGGACCGTGACTCCCCCAGAGGTGGCTCCGTCCGTGGCTCTGTGGCACGTTCTGCCCTGAAGGCCAGTGGCATGGCACTTGTGGCTGGCAGGACACGGTCCAGGCCGCTTCGTGAGAGGAAGAACAGGAGCGAGTCTGCGGCCCAGCAAGCTCTCTCTAAAACACAGCCAGCACAGGCTGCGGATCCTGGCCAGATGGTGCTCCACATTTAGAAATTTCCCCCTTTCACTCCACTCACAAAGACTAATTTGTCAAACAGATATTAAAAAAAAAAAATCAGAAAACAAACATTTGGTTCTGCTTCAGCTGTAATCAGCAGTTGGTAATTTTTAGAAAAAGATGACTGGAGTCGCTCATTGTTAAGTTCAGTTTGTTTTTTTTTAAATCAGGCCGCTGATTCCTTCCCTTCTCGTCCATGGTTTAGGGAGGGAGATCCAGCCGTAGCAGGAGGCTGTCTGTTGATCTGAGGAAACTGTGAAAATGTTTTGCTCTCGCATACAAGAGCTGATGGAATCCAAAAACAATCCCACTGATTTTTTTTTTTTTTTATGAGAAACAGGACTGTCCCTCTTCGGTGGTGTCTCAAGTCAAAACAAGGCAACAGCCTAGTGATTTACCGTCCCTGCTCCACGTGTCCGCCTTCCAGACGGCATTAGACGCAGAGCGACGCCTGCCAGGGTGCCACTGACGGCTTGGACGCTTTGTTTATAAATGCACCAGGACTTTTCCTTAGGCCCTGGCTGAAGAGCCAGCTCCCTGGACCCCTTGAGGAAGAAAGGAGAGGAAAAGAGGGCTCCTCTGAAATCCAGGAGCGGGGGTCTTCACTGATCGGAGTGTGGGCGGGAGCATCATGAAAGGCAATCAGTACACTTATGGCCTAGAGGTAACTGCCCTGCAGTTCCCCCGACTGGCCCCCGGCCTCGGCCTGGCTGGATGTGAGGCGCAGGAGGTAGAGAACAAACTATCGTAAGGCACGTGGCTCGGACGGCCCCTCACCAGGCCCCGGCAAGATCATCTCTTCACGCGATTCCAGAAGTGCTGGAAGGCAGAGGAGTTGATGACACTCACGATGAGCAGCAGCAGCAGGTACAGGGACATCATGACTACAAACCAATGGCTGGAAACCCAGGACAGCTGGCTGGAAGCCCTGCGTGAGGGGAAAATGAGTGATGTCGGCCACAAGAGCAAAACAATTTTTTTTTTTTTAAATGTGTGTAACAAGCTCTGGCTCGGAGAAGATGAAATGATGAATTTCACCCTCTTCGTGAGCCATGCGGCAAAGCTTCGTGCTTCTTTGGTCGAAACATCTGGGGCTCTTTGCCCTGACACCGACATGACTTTTAATGGAACATTTTCTAAATGCACAAAGACAGCTATGCGATGAGCTCACCCTGTCTTTCTGTTTTCCCAGTCAACCAGTACTAGAACCTAGGAATGTTCTACCACTGAGCTACATCCCTAGCGCTTTTTATTTTTCATTTGGAGAGAGGATCTCACTAAGTCACCCGGCCTGGCCTGGAACTTGCAACCATCCTGCCTCAGCCTCCCAAGTAGCTGGGGTCACAGGATACACCGCTACACCTGGCTCCTCTTTTTCTCTTTTACAACCCATCTTTTCTTAAGTAAGACTTTGATATCTAGAAGAATGACCTAGCTCAGGCTCTCTATCGATGGCAGCGGGTTACTGAGTAAAACTCTTCACTTTCAGACCCATGTACAAAGAATTATCTGAGATGGAAAAATTCTCTTCAGCCCACTAGAAGACATTTTAAACCATCCACAGAAAGACACACTCCAGGAGAAAGTGGGAAAGGCATGGAATTTTCAAGTGGAAGAAGCCAGATGATGCCCAAACCAAAGGATAACGTTCCTAGACTCAGAGACCGCCGTAGATTTCTGAATTCAGGTCAGGTCGGATTTCACAGGTTTATAAAATCCAGAACCATGGGAACCACTGGTGTGTACAAGTAAGAGAGACATTAAAAGTGACCCCTTTTCCCGTTATGGCTGTTTACCTGCTCCCCATCTGCAGAGTAAACTCTACCATGGGCTCCTGCGATACCATAAGATCTGCAAGTGACCCTGAACCCAAGAGCCCCATGTATCCTCTCAGTACCACACCTCTGGGATGGCACTAGGCACCCCACAATGGTTCTATGGAGCTAAAGGTCCTCATCTGGTGCTGGAGTCAACTCTCATTTTATTTACCGAGACAGGGTCTTATGTAGCCAGGGTCATAATATACAGGGTCTATTATTATGTAGTCCAGGCTGTCTTGAACTCGCAGTCCCCCTGCCTCAGCCTCCTGAATCCTGGGGTTACACACATGCACAACCAGGCCCAGCTTATTTACGGTTTGCACTGTTGGCATTCGAACCCATGGCCTCATGCATGGTAGGCAAGCACTCTGCCTCAGTGCCTCAGTCCAGAGGGAAAGATGAAGCATCTCACGTCCACAGAGGGATGGGAAGTGGTTCAGCAGCCACTGCGGCAAGGGACTGAGCGGGCCACACGGTCTCAGCCCGTGTCCAGTCACTGTCCTGCCTCTCGGCTCCACCTCACTGGTGGGCTTCTGACCACAACCAAAGGCCCAGAGGCCAAGGGGCTGCCAATGTGGCTCCCTTCAATCATCAGAAAGAGACATATTTAAAATCTTTCTATATGTTTCATTAGACTACAGTCCCACAGTGCTCTGTGTACCTTCCGACATGGAGGTCTAGGGCTGGGGGGAAACACTCCCTGAACGCAGGGTCTACTTGACCTCCTGGCCTTTGCACAAGGGCCATCGTTTTGTTTCTGCAGGGCTGGCGATCAAACCCAGGGCCTCTCATTTCTAGGCATGCGCTCTACCTCTGTGCTACTCCATGGCCCTGGGGCCACCATCTGACCTCTTGGGTTGCTTCTGCGAATACACCAGCAGGTACTTTACTCGCAGGAGCTGGTTGTTGGTGACCACGAAGTACTTAGGAGGGATGTCTCCTCCTTCGCTGTGCTTGATTCTCGCTCTCCTCCGGTCTATTTCCTTGGAATCTGAATGAGGACAGTAAAGCACACGTTTACTGGAGGGAAATATAAGAACTAAAGAAGCAAATCAGGAATAGAAATGAATCTTAAGTCTCCTGATCCTAAAGACATAGAAGCCATGACAGGCTGAGGGATGGGCCTATGTGGGTATATATATGAAACGGCACTAATAACAGGAGACTCCAGCCTGGTGTGGAGGCCCACACCTATAACCCTAATCTTCCAGGAGGCTGAGGCAGGAGGATCACAAGTTTGAGCCCAGCCTGACAACACAGCAACTCAGCAAGACCCTATCTCGAAAGAAAAAATAAGGACTGGGAATTGTACAAGTGCCAGGTCCTAAGTTTGGTCCCTGGTATGAGAGAAGAGAGAGAGAGAGACAGAGAGAGGGAGAGAGCGAGAGGGAAAAAGAACGGAGGGAGGGAGAGAAAGAAGGAGGGAGGAAAGGAAGGAAGGCAGGCAGGCATAGGACATAGCTCAAGGCAAATGGCATGGGTTTGATCTCTGGTACTAAAAACAAACAAGCAAGCAGGAGAATCTGGTAGGCAGAGAAATAAAAGAGAGGAAGGAAGGGCCAGAGGGTTAACTCAGTGGTTCCGGCCTCCCAAGCACAAAGTCCTGAGTTTGATCCCTGGTAACCACATACAGTGCTGGGCGTGGAGACTCACACCCAACAGCAGTCAATACCACATACCACAATGCCGGGCGTGGTGGCTCACGCCTGTAATCCCAGCACTCGGGAGGCAGAGACAGGAGGATTGCTGAGTTCGAAGCTTGCCTGGGCTACATAGTGAGCTCAGTGCCAGCCTGAGCTACAAAGTGAGACCCTGTCTCAAAAAAAAAGAGAGAGAGGAAGGAAAAAGGAACAGAAAAACAGAAAAGGTCCAAGGAAGATAACGAAACAACTGAATGGAGAAAGCAGGGGAGACAAATTAAGGGCCACAACACCACCACCAAAACAAAATTAAAAAAAAAAAAAAAGCTCTGGGAAGAGGACCTAATCTGATACAAGGCCCTTAGTAGGCACTTTGATAAGCCACGCTAGACTTGAGTTTCTTAGCACCCTTAGCTTGTATCCTTCCTACCAAGATTTCTTTCAAAACCACAAAACCTTTTCTTTTAATAACAAGAAAAAACTTTACCAAGGGTGGGGATCTGGGCCAGAGCCGGGTGCCAGCGGAGGCCACAAGGTTTGGTTTTGATGTTTAATGTCACAGTTTGCAAACTTCCTAAGAATTATAATTGCAAATAAATAACCATGCTGTCTGGTCGGGGGAGGGTGGCGTCAGACCTGGTCCCAGTTGCTTGGGATTCCAGTTGTTTTACATTAGAGGCCAGAACAGTCCGTTGTCTGAATTCTCCCTTTCTTAGCAAAACGGAGAGGCAGGTTCCAGAGACTGAATGACAGCTCTGTGACTCTTCTGTCTTGGAAGAGGGAGCGCAGCGGGAGGTGCTGGGCGGTGCAGCGAGGTCACAGCCAGTCAAGCTCCCTGGAGCGCCCAGTATCTGCTCCCTGTGGCCTCAGTTGCCCTGGCGTCCCCCGCGGCCCCAGCACACACAGGAGTGGCTCAGAGGGGCTACATCTGGGGTTCTTCCCTTACTTTACCAAATGCCCACTGAACATCAGGTATGAGCCAATACTCTGCTGACACCAGGTGCCCACGAATAAATAAAACCTCCTTCAACCCTCAAGGAACCTGTGCCCTCACCTCATGCATGTACTTCCAGTGGTCAACTCTTGCTGGGCACTGTGGCACACACCTGTAACCCCAGCACTCTGGGAGCGGAGGAGGGAGGACTGTAAGTTCCATCCCAGCCTAGGCAACTTAGTGAGGGTTTGTCTCAGCATTTAAAAATAAGGGATGGGGCCGGGCATGGTGGCTCACGCCTGTAATCCCAGCACTCGGGAGGCAGAGACAGGAGGATTGCTGAGTTCGAGGCTTGCCTGGGCTCCATAGTGAGCTCAGGGCCAGCCTGAACTACAAAGTGAGACCCTGTCTCAAAAAAAAAGGGATGGGGCCAGAGATTTAGCTCAGTGGTTCTGGCGCCTGCCTGGCAAGCGCAAGGTCCCTGCTTCCATCCCTGGTAACCACATACAACAATACCAGGCGTGGTAACTCACGCCCACCAGCAATCAGTACCCATACCACAGTGCCAGGTGTGGTGGCTCCTGCCTGTAATCCCAGCACTCGGGAGGCAGAGGCAGGAGGATTGCTGAGTTCAAGGCTTGCCTGGGCTCCATAGTCTGCTCAGGGCCAGCCTGAACTACAAAGTGAGATCTTGTCTCAAAAAAAAAAAATTAAAAATAAGGGTTAAGTCTATACTGAAAAGACCTTGAGTACAGTCCCAATACTATCATAATATTATTAATATTGTTATAATAATATTATTATATTAATATTATTGTTATATTAAGGATTTTAAAATGACAAATCCTTCCCAAAGTTTGCATTTTCCTATTCTGCTCTCCGCTCCTCCCTCCTCTCTCTCCCCCCCTTTCTGCCTCTCCTTTTCTCCTTCCTTCCCTTTCTCTCTCTTCTCTCACCTATCTTGCCAGATAGCCCAGACTAGTCCCAAATTTAAGACCTTCCTGCCTCAGCATCCAGAATGCTGGGACTAGAGCCTCCAAAGCGCTCCTGACCACCTGGTCCACCACAACTGCTCCTTCCTCTCAGCTGCCCCCTTGCCAGGTCCTTGCCATCGACCCCCTTGCGCCAAGCCCTCTTGCCCACCATGCCGTCAATGCCTAAGAAGCTTTTCCCTCCTTGAAGGCAGGACCTACCCTGTCCAGTGTCTCTCTAGACCCCGCTCACCCCAACCGCTCGATGAGGCGATGTGGGTCCCCCGCCAGCCGGCTGCACCCCCCAACCGAAGCCCGGAGCCTGGTGCGAACGAGGCTTCACTCACCCTTCTTCTTGGTCTGGCACTTGACATCTGGATGGTCGATGACCTCGCACACAGCCACGCAGCTGAGGATGGGCCCGAGAAGGCTGTGCTGCCACCCATGGCCGTGGGGACTGTAAATGAGAGCCAGGCTCAGGTCGCTTGTGAGGTAGGTCCCCTCTCCAAACAAGGACGTCTGCAACGGGAGAGGGGCACAAGGTGTGAGCGCAGAGCTGGCACAGCAAGAGGGTACGGGTCTTTCTGCAGTAAAGCTGTAAACACAGAAACTTCCAAGCTTCCTTTTTTCCCCAGCAGGACATAAGATCAAGTAACCTATGATATCATCATAGGGTTATTACCGAACACATTCCATGCGACAGCTGTTTAACTGATTGTAGACGTGGTCAGCAGCCTGGCAAAGTAACAGTTTCTTGTGGTCAAGGTTGAATAAGAAAAACACAAGACATCAGAGTCCAAACAGACCTGTTACAGTCCGCCCACAACTTGGGAGGAGGTTACACAGACTGTGTCTCAGTTTCCACCTCTACAAAATGGTGCTACTAGTGTGAACTTCATGAGGTTATAGGTGAAGATTAAATAACATACAGAAAACATCCAGGGACACCTGGGACATGAAAGATGGTGGTGACGAGGAGGGTGGGTCCCCGCCACCGGCCCTTTTGTCACAGCATACACTGTCAGTCCTGTCCTAGGAATGCATTCACCCGAGTACATGGATGGGCTTACAAAAGCAGAGGCACACGCTGTGTACAGGGAGGGCACCACACCTGAGGGAAGCGTTGATGTTGGAGTTGGCTAAGAAAATATGCAGAGCTTGAGGAGGCAGCTCCCTACTCCTGGGAGCCAATGAGACGAACAGAAGGCAAAGTACCTGCAAGTCCAGGCTACAGTAGCTTGGCAAACGCACTCATGAGCAACCACAATGGCCAACGCAATTCAATCATCCCTGGAGCCTATGCGTTCTGACTCAGAATCTGTCTCCTAACATTCCCGGCAGCTGTGACCGAGGGGTGGACTTTGACGTTCAAGTTGAGACTCTGTTGCTATCCAGGGGCCACGGGATCAGTGTCTTCAGATAACGGGTGAACTTGAAGGACTCACTCAAGTACATCCTGTGCTCTGCAATTGGGAAATCTCCTATTCGATGGCACCAGGCTGCCATTTACACCCTGTAAGTGAAGCTCAGGAGAAAGGAAACAGACCTTTGCTTGGCCTTTGGGGAAACTCCTTGCAAGTATCTATATCCCGCACAAGCTGATACAGGCTTTCCCTGAGGCTGCTGGGACCCCTCTGATACCGCGCACAGCAATTCCCGGCCTGTAACTGCCACACGTCTATACAGGACCTTCCCAAGACTCAGACAGCTGGTGCACAAAGGGCACAAGAATGAGGAGCCCAGTGGGTCTCTGCCATGAGAACAATCCCACAGCTGCAACTGGCACTGGGCTTCCCAGGCAAGCCCTACACCCACGCCCAGGTGGAGAACACCAAGGGCTGATCCACTTTAGCAAACGACTCTAAAAAGATACCTCTAAGCAGCCAGGTGCTGGGAGCTCTGGCATAGAGACTGTGTACAAGACTGTAACCTGTAGCAACTTCTCCAGGCCGGCTGAGGGAGGAGGCTGAGGCCCACGGACTCCACAGCCCAGCCCTAGTCTAAACTGAGAGCTGGAATATACAAGCCTGGTACCCTTACCCAGACCCACCAGCACTAATCCAGTGCAGCAGGGCTGGGAAGGGGCTCTGAAGCCGCAGGGCCTAGTCTGTCCCCTCTGAGCCTGTTCCCAGAAGCACCACCAGCCCCTCTGGACAAGGCAGATGCTGCTGGACTGGGCACACCCCAGATGCCCTCTGCACCAACCATAAAAGCAGCCACTGCTCTACTGGGTCCTTGGCTAGGGTTTTCCTTGGTACCCCCCCAAACTGTTCCAATCCTCTCCTGGAGGACATGGGAAATGAGGCTCAAAGAACTCAAATCAGTTCGCGCATGCCCAGAGATGGCAATTCTTCTGCTTACACCTTACTGAGTGGTAAAAGGGGCCACCAGGCTAAGGGGAGGGTGGCACTTTGTGACTCTTAAAAATGAGCTCAAGGGCCGGAGGGTTAGCTCAGTTGTTTTGGCACCT
>PVIC010053676.1:0-11771 GCA_004025085.1 Thryonomys swinderianus
AACATCAGGCAAGGGAAATTCTTGTTAAGCTCACTGAACAGGCTCTTGCTGAAGCTGGTGGTGAAGGTGGTTATATATCACCTAGGGAATGGAGACAGACAGGGGATTTGATCAGGTATACAGATACAGGGTGGTCAATTTGAGGTGGAAGTATCTTTTTAAACTGACTTAGAATTCCTGCAGAAACTGGTACATTAGCTTTCCATTACTGTGATAAAATATCTGAGGTAATTACTTCACAGAGAAGAGATTGACTTTGGCTCACAGTTTTGGAGGTGCCAGCCAATATGGTCCTACAGCTTTTGGGCCTGTGGCCGCACATCATGAAGGGGTGCCCAGCAGAGCAAACCAACTTATCTAACCATGTGCCAGAAAGTAAAGGGGATGGAATCCCACAGCCCCATTCGAGAACATGACTCAAATTACCTGAAGATCTCCCATGAGGCCCTTCCATTGAAAGGTTCTACCATTTCCCAACAGCACTACCCTGCACACCTTTAACACATGGGCCTTTGGGGGACATTCAGTATCCAAACTACAGTAACTGGGCTTTTCAAGGACACATATAGAAATACAAAGAAAAGTGATCATAATGTGTATATACATATGTATATATGTGTACCAATAAATATTTTTAAAAAAGAAAGGAAAAAGACTAGTGGAGAAGAGGCCATAGAAAATCTTTCTACTGTTTGTTCCAGGAAAGAGTCATTAAAATAGAAATTCCTAAAATAAGCTTGTACCCATTTTGAAAAATACAAACTTGATTTCAAAGTAATAATTTTAAACTAATGCCATATATATATATATATATATATATATTATTTGTTTGTTTGTTTTGTTTTGTTTTATTTTGTTTTGTTTTTGAGACAGGGTCTCGCTTAGTAGTTCAGGCTGGCCCTCAGCTCACTACGTAGCCCAGGCAAGCCTCGAGCTCAGCAATCCTCCTGCCTCTGCCTCCCGAGTGCTGGGATTATAGGCATGAGCCACCACACCTGGCACTGTGGTATGTGGTATTGATGGCTGGTGGGCGTGAGTCACCATGCCCAGCATTGTATGTGGTTATTGGGATTGAACACAGGGCCTTGTGCTTGTGAGGCAGGTGCTGGAACCACTAAGCTAAATCTCTGGCCCAATGCCATATATTTTAAATGAAAATAGCTTTGTTTGGCATCTGCAATCCTGCTTCAGTCAGCATATATGTCTACTGTATGCAGGTGTTCTGTGTATATATGGGCGTATAAAGTAAGACCTCCAAAGCAAGCTTCCTCTTTGATTGACACAGCTGGAAATATTGCCACTCATCAGATTTCTTGGCACTGAGATACAATACTCAACAGTCCCCATTTAAAGAAGGAAAAGTTGAATTTACTCACAGGGTCAGTCCAGGACTGGCTGGGTGTGAGGTGAGAAAACTTCATGGTGCAAGAGGGTGACAGAGCAAAGGTACTGATTCTTGGCAGGTGGGAAGCAGAGCAGGGAAAGTTGAGGGATGGACATACCCACATACCCTTAGAATCCGCGGGGCAGATTCCAAAGCCAGAATAGAGTTGAATCTGCCCTAACCATATAACCACTTCCTCAGAAATACCCACAATCTGTCCTTTCTTTGTGGTACTTGCTACTGTCTATCTTGTGTTTTTTACATACTTCATCTCCCTCTTGAGAAAGTGTTTCTGATTTATGTTTGTTCCTTTCTCAGTACCAGGAAAAATTTCTTCCATCTAAAATCCAATAAATCATATTAATGCATACTATGATTGATTAATTAATGAATATTTTTTTTCCTTTTGGGCAGTTAACACTTTTTCTCCCTCTCTTTCTGTGTCTCTCCTCTCTTTTTGTCTCTCTCTTGAAGCAGATCCCTTGATCTCTTTAGAATATATTCTTTTGAGGAGAAGGGAGTAATCAAAAAATGATAATTCAATTTATGTTAAAATGAAGTCTAGCTTGGTAAATACACTTGCTATATAGAAATGTACTTGAAAAATATTAATAAATATAAGATATTTAAGTTTCCACTATGTAATCCAGCCTGGTCTGGTTACCTTGATGTCTCTGTAATCCGACAGCCTTGGGAGGATGAGCGGTGATGTGGAATTAATACGGCAACTGGGCTCCGCGTGGTTGGTACCTTCTTTATTAATTAATATCATGGAGGCTACCAACATTCACATAAGGTGCCTTGGGATGTGATTGGATGATAGGGCAGGCACAGTGCTCATGGCAGGATATGATTGGATGCAAGGGTGGAAGCATTTAGCAATGTATGATTGGTCTGCGTCACCTATGTCGCCTGTGTCACCTACGTCACCTGCATCTGTGTGTTGCTATGGTTTCTTAAAGGGGCATGGCCTCTTTTTGTATGCTGGGGTGGGGAGAGAGAGAGAGAGAGAGAGAGAGAGAGAGAGAGAGAGAGAGAGAGAGAGAGAAAATAAGCAGGGTTTGGCCACACCACTATTGAACTGATGAATTAATAATGAGTCATATTTTAGAGTCATGAAGCTAATTGCCATCAAGTGTTTGGAGTTTGTATTAGTTAAATGGACTGTTTCCTCTAGTGAAACTTGAATTCTACCTTTTGATACAGAATATTGTAGAATGTAAATAGTGAACTCTATTTGTGACACTAAGAGGTCAGATTTCAAGCTTGTAATAAAATTTGCCCTAGAATTGCACTGTTTTGTAAACTGAAATCCTAAGTTTTACTTTACGAATATCAATTGAATTTTTCATGAATGTAATTTCCAACTCTCATTCAGTGTGGACATCTATTCATTCACATACTTCTCAAAATAAATACACAAGATATATCTATGTTAAAAGGTAAACTGTATTTTCAAACCACTTCTTGCTTGTCTACATTGGAATTTTTTAAGACCAATATAATTGCAGCAAAACGTCACCATAACTATACATGTATTTTGAAAATTTTATCTTTTTAAAATCACAAGGTATTTCTTCCTTAATGTTCCCCTATGAAGAATATAATTTGTAATGTTATACCTGATGAAAGTTTTATAAGAAGTAAATTGCATAGAAGAGGTTACTGTTAAATTAGATGTTTAAATAACACAAAATTGAGAAATCTTATAATATTTTATGAGGAGCCTTGACAGTCAACAATGAGCTGCTTTCAGAGCAGTTAGATATTTAAGAGACTTGATAAGAGAGGGTCTGTGGTTCCCAAAGTAAGTGCCTCTTCCAAGCTAAATGATGTTGACCTCAGAAACTGATTCCAGAATCTTCATGATAAATAAGATACAATAGTCTTTAGTCATTTCTGTAGCGTGCTTACTGAGTTCTCTTACTTGTTTAATGAGAGTTCAACTTTCTCTTACTTGTTTACTGACAGTACAACTTCAGTATGGGGTCATCATTTTACATGTAACACAAATATACCCACACACCCCTTCCCAAGCCAAGCTACAATTTTCTAAAGTCAACATGGAATCTAAATAGATTAGTCAATGTTCTTTTAAATAAAATCACGTGTAAAATTTATACTTTTGCCACTGTGACATAAATTTTTAAATAGATTGTAATTGTAGAAGAAATTTAGCAGCTCAAGGGTTAGTAAAAATGCAAAATAGATTTTTTTGTATGTTTTTAGACACAGGACTTCTCGTCAAAGAATTCAACTTTGTTTCACATAACATTGTTTCATAGCAACAAATATCTCTACCTTCTGGAATCCTTTAGGTACAAAAGCTCATAAGCAAGAAAATTTCATCTGACATAAATTATAATACTCAAAACAGGTATAGTGTGCCTTAAAATTAGCTTATTACTTGGAAAGAATAAAGCCAAAGAGCTGATAATATTCTCAGTTGTAAATTTAAAAAGGAGACATTATTTCTAGTGTATACATTCCATGAAAGAGAAGCTTTCCTTCTTAGTAACATGCCCGGACATTTCTTGGCACATAGCAGTTGTTCAATAAAAGCCATAATAATAATACTTCAGACCTTTAGTCTTTATTATTTAAAGTATTTTATTGGCAGCAGATGATAGCCTAGGCCATCTGCTTTCTTCTTATGTGTTTCACAATTACTGTAAACATTGTAAGAGCAGCTTTACAAGGTATTGTTTGTTATCTGTGTTTAATTAAGGGAGAAACACAAGTTTTGAGCCTTATTTTTGTCATTATCCACAAGAAAGAAAAGCTCACTAGGACTGCCAGAATATATAGGGGCTTTATTAGTTATTGAGACATCAAGAGAAATCATTAGGGAATTAAAATAGTTAGCATTATGCTTTAAGAATAGTGATATGGGATGGAGATTTAGCTCAGTGTTTCCAGCATTTGCCTGACAAGTGCAAGGTCCCGGGTTTGATTCCCAGTAACTACATACAACAATACCTGGTGTAGTGACTCACACCCACCAGCAATCAGTACCACATACCACAGTGCCAGGGGTAGTAGCTCATGCCTGTAATTCCAGCACTCGGAAGGCAGAGGCAGGAGGATTGCTGAGTTTGAGGCCTGCCTGGGCTGCATAGTGAACTCAGAGCCAGCCTGAATAAAGTGAGACCCTTTCTTAAAAAGGTGCTGTGATGTGCTGGTGTATATGGGAGGTAATAAAACAAAGAACAGAGATAAGGAAAACAGAAGTCAACTTTCATTTCCTATAAGAAAATAATTAAACCATGGACTCTAGGAGTAGCAATAGTATGACTTGAGACAAAAGTGGATGTGTCACAGTATATGACAGTGGTGGCATGGAGGATGAAAAGATTACTTGGAAACAAGACTTGGTCCAAACATTGAGAGGCCCAGAAGAGCTACAGCGTCCAGTACTCAAAAGAGCAGTTCCAATCCAAGAACTCTCTGACTTTTATTTTGCAAGGAAATATAGGAAGGAAAACAATTTGAGCGAGTAGTTGTGTCAGAGAACAAGAAGGTTACATCATGTTATTCCTCGGGTTAATCAAAGTAACTTATTGGGTGTGGTGAAGGACAGTGGTCAAACCTAGCATGCTTCCCTAATTTTAAATTCTATATCTGGGGCCTACATGATTTTGCCTTAGTAAGCCCCATCACCATTCATTCCTCTAGCCCAGCCCCCAACATGGGTGAGCTAATCTTATTATAATTTACTTCAGTTCTTTTGACATCTCTTACTTTGGTCTTAGCCTTCTGTTGGAACCACTCTAAGTAGACCCTTAAAATTTCCTTACCCAAGCTCCTGAACTCTGGCTAAAATGCATTGTGTTTACAGTACGGATTGTCCTCAATTGGTCTTTTAAATATAAAAGAAATTTTCTTAAAAATAAGTATTTGATTAACACATTGCATGTCTTAACTTCATATGAGCCTTGTGAATATACATTTTGAAAGTTATGAAGTTCATTTTGAGATTATAAACTATGAAAGGAAAATAGTTCAGAAACTTTTGTATTTACTTAGGAACACTATGTATAAACTACTACATTTCTGGGCTGGAGATTTGGCTCATGGTTCTGGTGCCTGCCTGGCAAGTGCAAGGTCCTGAGTTCAATCCCTGGTGACCACATACAACAATACTGGACATAGTGAATTCATACAATCAGTACCACCTATCATGATGCCAGGTATGGTGGCTCACACCTATAATCCCAGCAGTTGGGAGGCAGAGGCAGGAGGACTGTTGAGTTCTAGTCTTGCCTGGGCTACAGAGTGAGCTCAGAGTCAGCCTGAACTACAAAATGAGGCCCTCTCTTGGAAACAAAAACAAAAACAAAAAACAAACAACACCAAAACACCTAGTACATTCCTTTCTCAATATGAAACAGGGGAGCATTGTTAAGAAATACCTATTTAAAACAAAAAAGTAATGTTATCCTGGCTAAAATATCAATCTTTCTAAGAACGTTACAATTACTAAGTCCTTTTGTTGGTTATATTTTAGATTCATTAATCCAATGTTTCTAAGGGATTTTTTTTTTTTAAGATGGGGTCTCACTTTGTAGTTCAGGCTGGCCCTGAGCTCACTATGTAGCCCAGACAAGCCTGGAACTCAGCAATCCTCGTGCCTCTGCCTCCCGAGTGCTGGGATTACAGTTGTGAGCCACCACGCCCAGCACTGTGGTTTGTGGTATTGATTGCTGGTGGGCGTGAGTCACCACGCCCAGCATTGTGTGTGGTTCCCAGGATCGAACTCAGGAATCTGCGCTTGTGAGGCAGGCACCAGAACCACTGAGCTGAATCTCTGGCCTTCTAAGGGATTTTTAAAGGGTGAAATTCATGCAGATTTTCAAATTACTGGCATGTTTTTTAAATTCATGTGAACATAAGTTTAATTATCCTATCTGGCAAAGCTTACGCTTTTTCAAGTATAGGGTTTTCCCACAGTATCACTATCTGACACATTAACTTGTTTTTTTGTTTGTTTGCTTCCATGTAGGAGATAGTACTGTGTGTTGTAGAATTTTTAGCACCAAACTTGGACTCTGTTTCCTTGGATGCTGGTAGCATCACCTCCACAGTTCTGAACACTGAGATTGTCATTAGATGTTGACATATATCCCTGGGGGAAAATCATCTCTTCTCGAAACTATTGACTTTGCTATCTTCGGCTTCATCTGTCTAGTGCTACGTTGCAATCATATCTGGAAGAAAGAATTCATATATCTGAGATCATTTTGCCACTTTAAAAGAACACAGAGTCCATGATGATTCCATTCCAGAATAAAATTAATATGATCTTTTCTTCAAGATAAAAACATGAATTTTTTGTTACTTTTGTTCTTCTTCCAGGCAAGTACAATAGTTTCCATTTGTTATGATAAAATAAATGAATTGCTCAGTCTTCAAACCATTTTTATTCCATTTTCTGTGACAGCTTTTGCTTTTGCCAATGATTGTTATAAATTAAATATATTAGAGTAGCAAAGTAAATGAATAAATGAAATGAGAACCAATCTTATAACCTGCAGTTTGTGAGAGATTACTTTGAAAAATGCATTATGATTATAAGATATTATATACAGCCATTATTTATAATTGAAAATACAGAAGAGTATAATTACCTTCATCTTACAATTTGGAGAAAATAACTGTTTTTTAATTGCTGTATTTTTTTTATTAAAAGGCAATGTACAGATGTGCATGTGGTCAGCCTATATATAAATTTTGCTTTGTGGAAAGATTGTACTCTACATCTGAACATTGGGTTGGTTTGTGTAGTGTCTAAAGTGGTGCAGCATTTTTTGTATAATTTGTAGTGTGCCAATTTTCATGTCTATATTATATGACTTTTAAAAAATTTTATAGTGCTATTATATTATTTTTGAAGTAAAGAGTTTAAATGATTTTTCTTTGTCTATATAAATTGCTTTCCTATTAATTATTATATAGACAACCTCACTGTATATATGTCTAACAAAGTTATATCACTTTTGTTGGATGGGAAATTTCATTCCAAAGGAAAAGAGCTGTCTAAAGAGAGTTTACTAAACTCCTTTGATTTGTAATACAGTATCTTTTGAAAAACCTTAGTTTTTGCCCACACTAGAGTTGAAAGGAATTATAATTTCACTTTTGTTGTTATCCAGTACATATTAATACTATGTATTCTTGGTGACTAGTGATCTAAAGTTCTTTGCCTATCTATCTGCTGAAGCAATCTACAGTTTATTTCTATTATTTCTGATATTTCTAAAATATTCTACCAATAGTCTAAGAATGCAAATGCTTTTTATACATTATGTAAACTGCAAAGAATTTTCCTGCTTTATTTTCTTTTATTTTTTCTAGTTTTCTGCTATAAACATATACAGTATTTCACAGTTATATGTATGTTTGTTTATTTATGGTACTGGGTACTGAACTCAGGACTTTGCCCTTGCCAGGCAGGCCCAGCACCAGTGAGCTACATCCTCAGCCCTACTTTTCATTTTTATGTTCAATTTTTCAGCCTAAAAACATAAATATAACTATTTTTTACCATCAATTTTATATAGCATTTATTATATTGTAATATTTTTGAGGCACAGTGTTACACTATAGCTCAGGCAGGCCTTGAACTTACTATGTACCTTAGGCCAGCCTGTCGCGGCCTCTTTAGTGTTTGTGTATGCCAGCACAGTCAGCTTTCTATTGTGCATTTTGTTTGTGTGTCTCTCCCATTGATCTATTTGGCAATCAGGTGCTTTCCCTAACAAATTTACATATTATTGTAGTTACTTTCTATTTCTAAATTTTAAAGTGCATGAGTAATTTGTTTTAAACCTCAAATATCACTTGTCTGAAAATTCTTCGGTACCATCACTTTTGTTCAAATCCCTTTTTTATGCTCCGTTGCATTGCATAACAGAGTTGCATTGCAGCTCCTCTTTGTGACAATCAGATCTACACTAGCAATGGTGAGGACCGCTGAGGTCGTGAACTGACTTTAATTTTAACTGCACTGTGGGAGAAAGAGCTCCAGGGACCCTCCAGTTACACTCAGTTCATGTTTCTTGTTGTGTTCTGAGACCGTTCAGCAAGCAGAGGTCAACAAAAGCCATCTGTGATATTTTATAGGAACACTGACCAATAATATAACTGTATGCTTTCTCTCCAGCTTTACTGAGCTGTGATGGACAATCCAAATATATTTAAGTATACAATATGATATTTTGATTAGATTGTGAAATGATTACCACAAGCTAGTTAGTAGTGTATCCGTTGACTTTCAGAGAATATGATTTTCATAATCATTTTTACTTTTCTTCTCTCTCTGGTTAGCAATGCTTTTGGGTCATGAAACACTTTTCATTCTTGAATTTCACCTCATATATGAAATTTTCCTCAGGCAAACATTCCATAAACATTTAACTGGAAAACATCTGAAATGAATAGACACTTCTCAGATGGAAAAGTACAAATGGTCAATAAATAAATGAAAAAATATTCAACATTACAGATGATTCAAAAAATGCAAATGTAAAGAACACTGAGATCTCATCTCATGCCAGAAAGAATAGCTATCATCAAGAAATCATCAATAACGAATGTCAGGAAGGTGTGTGGGGGTGACCCTTCTCCATTGTTCGTGTGCATGTAAATCGGTGCAACCACTATGGAGATCAGTAGGGAGCTTCTTTGAAAAACAAAAATGAGAAGCTATTCCTGTCTAGGCGTCTTCCCAAAAGAGTTAAATCATTACACTGCAGTGCTAAGTGCACACCCATGTTTATTACAGCACAGTTTATAAGAGCTTTTGGAAATAGTCCATGTACCTATCATCAAAAGAATGATCAATAAAAATTTAATTTATTGGTACATTATATATACACATCATAACTCATGTCATACACTGGTTCAAATTCTCAATGTTGAGTGTAATTAGATTTTAATATGGATTTATATACAATGGAGTACTACTTTGCCATAAAGAAGGATAATTGGAGGCATGTTTGGGTAAATAGGTTCCCCTTGAGATTATAAGGTTAAAAGACATAAACTAAGCACACAAGTTTGAATATCACATTGTTCTTCTTGTGTGAGAAACTGAAGATATAGTAAGAAACAAAAGACAGGCTAAATATTAGGAAGTAGTAAGTTTTTTCAAATAGGAAGAAGAACAATAGGTTTGGGGAAGTCAAGAGAAGGAGAGGAAATGAATTTTAAGAAAAAAAAAGAAATATAACTGTTGTGAATGGGGAAAGGAAGAAGATTGGAAGGGGGGGAGGCAAAGGGAGAAAAAGAATTAAGATATGTCGTATACATGTACAAAGTTCCCATGGTGAATGTGATCCTTACATACTGAAAACATGTACTAATAAAAGAAAAAAAAAACAGAGACGATTCTCTACATTTTAGGATGCTGAAGAAAGAATATCTAAGGAACAAGCCCAGCTTGGGCAATTTAACAAGATCCTGTCTTAAAGAAAAGATATTTAGAAAGATATGAGGATATAGGTCAGTGCAAAGACCCTGGGTTCAATCCCCAGAACAACTCCACATCCCCAAAGTGAACTAGAAAGGAAAAACTCTAACTGTAGTTTGAATAGTCTTGATCTCCGCCCACAAGTCCTTGGAGAAGTAGGAGCCACCTGAAATTTTATATTCTCCATTTAACTTCCAAACACAATAAGCTTTGAAAACCATGTCCAAAATATTTACTTATATATTTAGTTTTTTTGCTATTTTTAATTAATTTAATTGGTGCTCTTTGGAGATTCATAATGGTCATATTCATTATATGGAATTTGTACCTGTATATAATATATCTTGATTCTTCTTTTTCCATTCTCCTTTCTCCCTTCAGCACTTTTCCTCCTTATTTACAAAACTACTATTTCCATATATTTAGATTTAAAAGCTGTGTTAATCATGACAGCATAAAATAAATTGAATTTGAATTTAACTTTGAAGATACAACTATTAAAGTTCCATTTTCCTCTAAAATAAAGCACAATTTAGAAAAAAATGTAATTTACACATGTAGCTTCTTGAATGAAATTTTGAATGCTCTATTTAACCATATACACTTATGTAAGCAGTTAACAGTTTATAAGCAGATATAATATTTGGACTATCTTATATTAGATATAATTGTTTTTCAACAACATAAATTTTGCTAATCAATTTGTTAAAACATTGGGGGGCTTCTACCAAAATATAAACAAAATATAAAATATGACCTTATTGTGATACCATTATTGAAGTCCATTTTTCACATCATTATTTATTCAAAAATAGCTTCTCTGTTAGATGCCTAATTTCAACTACCCTGTTCATCCTGTATTGATACTTATAACTGAAAGTTAAAGAATTAGAGTGAATTTCAGTAGTTTTATGTATATAGGAGAGTAATATTGATGAATAAATTTCCAAGCTTAAAAATTTCCCAATTACGTAAAAGATCTTTGAATAAAACAATTCATCTTAAAATTATTTTTAAAATTATGTCACCACATGTCTTGTTTAAAGATAAAATATGCATTTGAAATGCCTAGATTCAGTTAAATTGAAATATGAATGTAATGTCAAAATACCTAAATAATTTGGGACTTAATAGTATTTTATTAGTGAATACAGCACGAATAACATAAAACTTAAAGAGTTCTTTTTAGTACATCTGTTTCCTGATTCTTAATTCTGTAGGAAGTCAGCGCTGTGTTTTTCTTTGACAGGCTTATGCAAGCAAGGAGCTGGAGGAGCAGTTGCGGTCTGTGTCAAGTGTCGATGAACTCATGTCTGTACTCTACCCAGAATACTGGAAAGTGTACAAGTGTCAGCTGAGGAAAGGAGGCTGGCGATACAGTAAAGAACAGCCCAAATTCAACACAAGGACAGAAGAGACTATCAAATTTGCCGCAGCTCATTACAATGCCGAAATCCTGAAAAGTAAGTACCGGGCAGAAATGTGTAATGAGCCTCGTATGTTAACCCAGGGAAAGTTATCACCTTTGGATCACTGAATATAAGTTAAGATCTGAAAATAAAGAAAATAATAATGACTTGGTTTCAAAATACATTTTTGTCGTTTAATTTTGAGTGTTGATGGTTTCTTAAAACAAAAAGGTATATGCATGTTAATGCAAGTATTTTTAAAATTAATTTTCCACTGCAAATTTTTTAAACATATAAATGTGTTATACACACGAGGCTATTCTTTAAATATTCCCACTGATAGACCAACTTAATCATTTAAATGTTGTACATCCACAAAATATCTATATGACTTTTCTTTCTAATCTGGATTTACAAATGCTTAAATTATCACAAAACAAACCGAGATCGCTTTTACAAATGCCAATTGTTAATTTGCTACCCACAGAAAACTACCTCAGAGCTGTGT
>PVIC010053677.1:0-11750 GCA_004025085.1 Thryonomys swinderianus
AAGAGCAAGTTAAAGATTTTAGTCTTAATTTAAAGGCACCAAGGTATTTTATTTTTTCCTCTGTTTTTAAAGTGAAGACTAGAGCAAAGCAGTCAGCAGTTAGAAAACTAAAGTATTTGTTTTGTTCAGGACTACCTCATTGTACTTTAGCAAAATAACATCAAATCTGGGAAATCTTAAGCTAAATTTTATGCAAGTTTTAAAAAAGAAGACAGAAATTAAAAAGAAGAGTAGTAAATTATATGGAAGAATAACACAAGGCTAAAGGTCCTCTTCACTATAATTATTCACTTTCATTTGGGTGAAATATGTTTACTGTTGAAAATATATATTTATATCATAGATTTCTTTATAACTGCTTTGAACATAGTTATCCAGTTTTGCCTAAAGGTATTTATAACTTCCTTGAAAAGGTAGCTTGATTAGATCATTCTGTGGGAATGATTCACAGCACTAGAATAACAAATGATCAAAAGTAAATCTTTTAGGGCCTGGATCTTAACTTGGGTCCTTTCCCTTCGGTGCCTGGAATGTCTGAAAGGAAACGTGCACCCCTGGTGCTAATGTTCCATGTCAAGGACACATCACGGGTGGGAAGACGGTGTTTTCTTTCCTACTGCCTTGCCTATATTTTCTAACAAAGTCCTCATAAAATTCGTCCAGCGTCTACACTTTCATTTTGTTTTCTTGAACCTAAGGCCTCATGCTGGCACGAGGCAAGTACTCCACAGCTGAATTCATCTGCAAAGCCCAAAGTCTGCCTCTCACAACAAAGTGTGTCCAGTCCCGCTCTCCAAAGGAGCACAAGATAATCCCCGCTCACTGTCACCGTGTTCATGTGTGACATGGAGAATAGGAAGACGCTGCAGCGTCGCTCTCATTCCTCCTTCATCACCTGTGGCGTCTCTCCACCCCTCTCCCGATCCAACTTTATTACATGAGGTGATTTTCCAAGCTCAGGTCTATATTGGATTTGCCCTCCCCCAGAATTTAGTATATAATAATTCTGATTTAAAGTAATATTACAAAGTAGATAGTGAAAAAGAATTACAGTACCATGGGCAGCCAGTACAGCAAAGGTCCTATTGCATAGATGACTATAAGGATGAAAATGCAAGATATTAGACAAGCCACCTGCAAAATACAAGACAGAGACAAAAAAGAAGCCCTTGAATGTTTTTTTTCTTTCCAAAGGTATAGGTGGTGGTGGCGAGGGGGAATTCTCAGTTCATCTTGATTAGAAGAAATACAGTGTTGGTACATCATTGCCAAACTGCAGACTGTCACTATCTATATTCTGCAGCTGTGGGAAGCCAAACGTGACAGCTGACAAACTGGTGCAATCAAATTAAGTCAGTGATGAGAAAAAAAGCAATGCCACACAAAGAAATAGGACACCATCAACTTCTGTCACACATCGCACAAACAGGGGGTTTTTGGTTGTTGAGTAATAAAAGTGACATCCCAATGAAGTGTTTTAGCTTGCTGTTGCTGAGCCTGATTCCTCTCCATATTTCATAGAGGGTTTGTGGGGAAATATCTAAACAGGCTGCTTAGCGTTTCCCTGTGTTGATGACAAATTTCCACAAAGCACTCTCTGTCTATGCGGAATCCTTTGTTAGTAAGGCCCTTGGTTCTGAGGTGGTCATGTGAGATTTGGGGCACCACTTGGGAAAGGGAAGAGTCTTAACTTTACTAACACAGAAGAGTCTTTGGTGTACTCAGCCTGCTGACAAAAGGCAATTCGAAACACCTGACTCTTACGCTGTGCTCTGCTTGATAGAGAACCTGACTTCACATAAGCAAATGCTTGAGTTCATACAACCATTTGGACAAGCTGTCACCCTAACGGGAGAAGAGAGGACTTCCACAGGATTGCACATACACCTGCCACAGAATGATGGAGAGGTGAAGGAGAATGTGGACCGATCAGAATGGCTTCAATTAATAATAAATGTATGGGGCCAGAGGGTTAGCTCAGTGGTTCTGGTGCCTGCCTCGCAAGTGCAAGGACCTGAGTTCGATCCCCGGTAACCACATATAATGCTGGGCATGGAGACACGCTCACCAACAATCAACACCGCATACCACAATGCCGGACGTGGTGGCTCACGCCTGTAATCCCAGCACTTGGGAGGCAGGGACAGGAGGATTGCTGAGTTCGCGGCGGCTTGCCTGGGCACCATAGTGAGCTCAGGGCCAGCCTGAACTACAAAGCGAGACCCTGTCTCCAAAAAGCAAAATAATAATAATAATAATAATAATAATAATAAATGTATGAACAATCAATTTCAAAAGTTGGCAAGGACTCAGGGCAACTGGAGTTCTCAGGCATTGCTGCTGGTAATGCAACAAGGAACAACCCCTTTGGAAACAGTTTGACAGTTTCCTGTGAGGCTATTCGTTCACTTACCTTGGAGCAAGAAATGAAAACGTGCCCATGTAAATACCCACATATAAATATTTACACCAAAATATGTAAACGTTTTCAAGTCCCTTAATGGTGGCACATTCATACAGTACAGTACTCCTTGGTAATAAAAACAACACGGGTGAAAATGAAATCTGTAAGCTAGTGAAGGAAGCTAGACCTGAGAGGCTAAAATTCTAAAACAAATAAAAATTAGGGGATTCCAAGGCCTGGCAGTGGTGCCAGGGAATTGACCACAAACGGGCATAAGAAAACTATGGAGTCATAAAGCCGTTTTATATCCTGAGTGGGTTTGTAATTATACAACAATCTATCTTTTTTTTTTTGAGACAGGGTCTCGCTTTTGTAGTTCAGGCTGGCCCTGAGCTCACTATGAAGCCCAGGCAAGCTGCCGCGAACTCAGCAATCCTCTTGTCTCTGCCTCCCAAGTGCTGGGATGACAGGCGTGAGCCACCACGCCCGGCATTGTGGTATGCGGTGTTGATTGCTGGTGGGCGTGTCTCCACGCCCAGCATTATATGTGGTTACCGGGGATCGAACTCAGGACCTTGCGCTTGCGAGACAGGCGCCGGAACCACTGAGTTAACCCTCCGGCCCAACAATCTATCTTTTAAGTAAAGTGATTTATAAAAATTAAAAAGATGAATTTGCTACCTTGAAATGTACCCTTATAGGTCTTAGTTTTTAAAAAAGGAATTGGGTCAGTGGTCTGTAACTTCCGCTTGCATACACATGTACATATTCAGAATCAGTCCAGCCTCAGTCCCGTACCACTAAGCAGTGCATGTGTGGAAGGAGACTGCATACAGGTGGAAGAGCTGGGATTATTCAGTTAACAGGTTATTCAAATAGCCATCAGGATAGGCCTTCCATGTTGGCAGAGGTGAGGGAGTCTCTGTCCTGTATTTGGGAGGGCTGATCACCAGCACATTCCAGCTGGTACGAAAAAGAGAAAAAAATTCTTCTATGAAAATTAAGTTATTAGTGATCATCCATAAAGATAGTAAAGGAGGTTCTAGTATATTACACTGTTACTATACTGACCGTTTTAGGGCTTGCCGGTAATTTTTACATGGTTAAGAATTTTTTAAAGACTAAAGTAAGATGCTAATGATTCTTCTTCCTGGAAAGAGCTATGTGTTAGTGTACAGATCACAAGGTCTACTCAGATACCTAGCAAATGACAGTAAGAACATTTTGTATAAGTTTATGTATAAAATGTGCCAACAAACTCAATTTAAAAAAAGAGCCAGAGGAGAAAAATAAACACTAATTGCTTTTGTTTCAAGACAAAAGACAATGGCATGCATTATTGTTGCGGGACTTCTTACACATTTATAATGAACTTAGAAACAAAACTCGCAGTCTTAGGAGCTGTAATGAATTTAAGTTACAGCCAAATCCCTTTCAAAAACCTGTGCTATGAAAAGGTTATGTGATTTTTTTCAAGGTCATAAAGTGAGGTCATTTAAAGGGCACCAAGGCTACGTGAAATGTACATAGTCCTGGGAAAAGAAGAGCCAAAAGAGAAAAATAAACACTAACTGGTAAGTTTGTTTCAACACAAAAGACAATGGCATGCATTATCATTGCAGGACTTTTTACTCACACATTTATAATGAACTTAGAAACAAAACTCGCAGTCTTAGGAGCTGGAATGAATTTAAGTTACAGCCAAAAAAAGCCACAGCATTTTTTAAACTTTCCTTAGGTTGGATTTTTATTCACTCTAACACATACATATAAACCAACACACACATAAGGTGACTTGCACATGATTAAGTGAAAGGATTAGTTTCGTCCCTGCTCTGGGAATTGGGAGCTTCTCTGCCTCTGACGATAAGAGTCAGTGGTAGAAATCTGGGTGTTCAGTAGGAAAGTGGGGACCCTGAACAGCAGAGAGCAGACTGAAATTAGGAAAACTCGTTCCTTTTCCTTTGCTTCGTGATGCTGGAGATTAAATCCGGGGCCTGGCGCATGCTGGGCAGCCTCTACCGGTGAGCTGTGCCACTAGCACACTTCCTCCTTCTCTCCTCTTAAAAAAGAAAAACCTACTACGAAGCAAAACAGGAGGTAAAATGGTAACTTCATGTTAACAAGCACATTAAAATGTTGATGATAATTCTATCAACACGCACATATATAGTGAATGATCTCCAAACACTCGTTTACTTTGTGTGTGTTTTTGATTCACTGCATTCATAATTTGTGCCTTCTTGGGAATCAAAGGAGGATATGCATAATCCTTCTGATTTAAAATGCTGGCTCTGGTCTGAAAGTGGTGCGTTTGATTTCCAGCCTTGATATGGCAGAACTTGCAAAGGCACCGAAACGCAGGGCTTTGTGTGGTAGTGTTCAGTGAGGCTTTTCCGGTTCTCACGACAAGCAAGAGATTTTTCAAAGCTATACTTTTCAGTAAAGCTCCCAAAGTTTTCAAAGCCCCTAGACATAGTACAATGCAGTGAGGCTGTCATAGAAATTAATATCTCTATGGAAACACAACTCAATGCAACTTTTGCTTGTCTTCATTTTCCTTTACTAAGAAAACAAACAAAACTGAAGTATCTTCCTCTTAATAAGTTCCAGTTAGACTTTGGTTGTAATTAGTAAAGATGTGTTCATACTCTTTATTGGCCACAAAGCAACTATATTCTAGGTATTTTACTCTCTTTAACATACTAAACTTCCAAAGACATTTTTTAAAAATAATACTTAGTCATATTTAAGAGTTAATTCTGCATTAGTAAAATCATGTGGATTTTCTTGTTTTATTTTCAAACAATATGATGTTGCACACAGACCTACAAAGATGAGTGTACCTGTGGGTGGGGTTCCCCATAGCTACGCGTACACTCGGGGTGAGGAAGTCAGATCTAGTCATTTGCTTTCTAAGTAGTTTTCAAATAGTAGATCCAGAGGACACTAAATGCACAGCTTTGTGGGGAGTATGGGGGGAGAGAGAGAGAGAGACAGAGACAGAGAGAGAAAGAGAGACAGACAGAGACAGAGAGACAGAGACAGAGACTGAGACAGAGACAGAGATAGGCAGAGACAGGGAGAGATAGGAGAGAGAAAGAGAGAGAAAAAAGGATATTGAGCAACTAAGGCAAGATTTAAATGGCTTAAAAAAGATGCAAGCAGGGAGTCGAATTTTGAAAGAATAAAGAAAGAGTTTGGCAAATTAGAACCCAGAGGCAATGTCAGTGTTGCAGAAAAACACGCCAGCTGTTGTTTTCGGTTGCGGCAGATGCTCCCTCAGATCCCTGGCGGCGCCGTGGTGCCTCCCGAGGTCCCCGGAGAGCCCTGGTGTGTCTGCTCCGTCAAAAGTGAAGAGTCGCACGGAGAGGGAGAGGCGAGCCGGGGCGCAGAGGAGGAGGGACGGAGGGGGCGGGAACGTGGCTGTCCCTGGTCTCTCTAGGCAGCCGCTTCTCTATGGCTTTCTCACCTGGGCCTGTCTGGATTTCATACCTGGGCGGCATGACCCTCGACTCACTAGCGCACCATAGTCCTAAATTCACTGTCCAGTCCAGCCACGTGTGGCTTCCGAGCACCTGCTAATAGCTAGTCCGTTTGCAAGTAGAAAATACACACCAGACTTCTAAGCCTAGAGACAGAAGAACGTAAAAATATTTTAAATTTTAGATTTCATTTTAGAATTGTATTTTATTATACTGGGTACACTATAGTTTGAGATTTATTATTTTTAATTAATTTTACCAATTTCTTCTGCCTTTTGAACTCTACTAGGTAACTTTATTCAAGTAGCTATTAAGTTTCTATTAAATAAAGTTTCTTTAAAGATTTTAAGTCTGCCTTTCAATCAGATCTTCCTGATTAAAATGTACTGTATTAAATGAGAATAAAACTGCAAAACCTGATCTATAGTTTCTAATGTCAGCAAAACTGGTAGTTTTCATTTCTCATTCCTTCTGTCTCTATAGAGTGGCCTACAGTGCTCCAGGACCTGGGCTACACGTCCAGAGCGTGATAAACCAAAGCAGCCCGAGGCCAGATTCAAGAGCGTAAGTCAAAGATGGATGACAGACACCAGCCATAGGATAATTCTGATGAACAATGAGTGTCAAATAGCACTCAAGACGCCAAAGAAAAGGGAAATAATTGGCCCAGGAGACGCGGTACAATCTGAAGGATGGGGAATCAATTTAGAGGGGAAGAAGAGAGCATATCCAAAGATGTAGAGCCCCCAAGGGGCAAAGAAAAACCGTATGCTGAGAGGTGAAAATGACACAGCAAACACTTGGAGCCTCAGGCAACAGGGAGCCTGAATCCTAAGACCAAGGCCAAGCCTTTCTAGCCTTCAGCGAGAAGTAACACAAACACACTTGCATTTTTAGGAAGATGATTTTCTACAGAAACACTGTAGTGCATTGTATCTCAGCAATACTGATGACGCTTCTGAAGAAGAGTCACTTGGTAAATAAAGCAACAAATGCAACATGGTTATAACTGATATTTTCATGGGTTGTCACTGGCCTAACCATTGAATAGTTTTTATGTCTTAGAAGTCAATTTATTGGATATAAATCTTGTCCACAAGTGAGACACTGCCATTTAAGGAGTCATTCTGTGAAATCATGTCTCATATCAAAATGCTTTCACATATGCCCTATTTAGAAGAAAACTCTTAAGAGATGGCTTGTCCAGAGCTTTCCTCAAATCATGTTATTTATCAGTTATAATCATATAAACTTCAAAGCTGCAAAGTTCAAGGTGTGAAATGACCACCATGGAAAAGCATCCATTTGATTTGGGCTCACACATAAACTGTTAGGCACATTAGTGACCATCACAACAAGCAGAATAGAATGAAGATATTCTTACTACCACGTTTTGTTCCTGTGAACTGGTGTTTTGTTAGATTTTTTTCTGTTATTGTTGTTCTGTGTGTTTTTTAATTTTTATTAACATAACTGCGGTACATGTTCATTGTGACAAGTTGGCACGTGTACCTATTCATCTTCTATTTACTTCTCCTGCCTCTCCCTTTACCCCTCCAACTTTCACTTCTTTTGAAATTTAATGCCACAAAAGGAAATTGCTGTTAACTTATAAGTTTAAAAAACAAACTTTGTTATACTAACCGTTCAAGCATGTGTCCTCCAGAACAAAGAAAGGACATCCCTCTGTTTTGTCTCATTAATCTAATCTATGCCCAACTCAGATTGTAAAATAAATATGCAAATTTTCTCAAAATTTTCTTGCTCTTAGATATTCAAAGGTGGAAGTTACAAAGGTCAGAGGATTTCCTTGTTACTAAAAAAAATAGCAATTATGAAGGTAAAATAAATGCCTAAGAATGCCTGAAAGTTGAATATACTCAAGGTGGAAACATTTCAGGAATTATATTTCAACCTTCCCTTTCCATGTGGCAAGGGACTGTGCTAAATTGGTCAAGATCCCTCGGCAAATTGGAGGGGAAACTAACACCACAAAACTGTCTTCCTGCATTTTATCAAATCAGGACATTTAAATATCAAATGATAAATAAAAGGTTCTGAAAATCCCTTATTACTTAAAAATATCCAGTACTAATAAAACCCAAGGTAATTATTGGTATATAAAGAGCATTTACTTAGTCTTGAGGCATGCAAACAATAAATATGCATTAATTGTCTCATTTAAGCCTTATAAACTTACATTTCTTTTGTCATTTATTTATTTATTTATTTATTTATTTTGAGTCAGGGTCCTACTTTGTACTTTAGGCTGGCCCTGAGCTCACTATGTAGCCCAGACAAGTCTCGAACTCAGCAATCTTCCTGCCTCTGCCTCCAGAGTGCTGGGATTACAGGTGAGAGCCACCACCCCCGGCACTGTGGTATGTGGTGGGTGTGAGTCACTATGCCCAACATGGTGGTATGTGGTTACCGGGATCAAACTCAGGACCTTATGCTTGCTAGGCAGGTGCTGGAACCACTGAGCTAAATCTCCAACCACATTTCTATTTTAATAGTTTATTCTATTTAAGCTAGAGAGGTTATGATACTTGTGAAAGTGATAGAATGGTGTAAATCAGGGTACCAGCCCAGACTCCAGAACCAACTTTCTTAACTTTTCACTAGAGCCTGAACATGAAGAAAAGAAACCTAACATATTCACTTTCATGAGAAACTAAGTAGCAACTAATATAGAATTTGAAGATTATATAGATTCCTCAGAGAAAATATAGCATTTAAATACACTAAAGATTTAACCTTCAAATTTAAACCACAAATATTTGAGAGTACAGTTTGCAAAAGTGTTTATGTCACTACAGTGACAAAAATAGCTTGGTACTAACTGGCAAAAGCAAACGTAGACCAATGAAATAGAATAAAGACACAGGAACAAACTTACACAACTAAAGACATCTCATCCTTGACACAGGGACTAAAAACTAATTTTGGACAAAGGATGGCCTCTTTAAGCAATGGTGGTGGGAAAAATGGGCAGCAGCATACAGAAGATTGAATCTAGTTCCCTGTCATCTTGTACAAAAATCAACTTCACAGAGAGATCTATTATTCTGTATTTCTAATACACAGTAAGAAAATAAATGAAAATCTTGAAACTCCTAGGAGTAGACACAGGGAAAACAGTTGAAGCTACAGATATGGGCAAAAACATCTTGAATAAGGTGCCAATAGCACAGGAAATGATAGCAAAAATCAACAAATGGGGACGAGACACTTCTGAAAAGTATAAATGGCCAGTAAAATATATAAAAATGTCCACCTGCTTTAGCCACTGGGGAAATACAAATCAAAACTATACTGAAGTTCCATCTCTCCCTAGTTGGAATAGCTACGATAAAAAAGCCAAAAAACCAGCTGGGCCTGGTGGCACCCCCCTGTAACCCCAGAACTCTGGGAGACTGAGGCGGGAGGTGGCATGTTTGAGTCCAGGTGGGCGACTTTGTGACTTAGGAAGACCTGTTTCAAAATGCTTTTTTAAAAGGCTGGGAACATAGTTTAAGGTAAAGATCCTAGGTTAAATCTCCAGTTCTGCCAAAGAAGGAGGAAAAGAAATAATAACATTGGTGAAGATGTTGGAGGAGCAGCAGGAAATCTTCCTACACTCTTGGTAGGAATATAAACTAGTACAACCACTATAGAAATCAGTGTGGAGATGCCTCAAAAGACTAAAACCAGAGATACTGTTTCATGCAGCTGTGTTACCCATTAGTATATTAAAGACAGTATACTATAGTCATAGTTTTACATCTTTGTCTATTGTGGCCCTATTCATGATAGCAAAGTTGTAGAAAGAGCCTGGATGTCTGTCAACAGGCAACTGAAGAAAAAGTGGCATGTACATTCAATACTCAGCTTTAAATAAGGAAATCAAGCCATTTTTGCAGGAATATGAATAGAACTGGAAACCAGCACGTTAAGTGAAACCAGACTTAGAAAGCTGAATATCACATGTTTTCTCTTATATAAGTAATCAAAAGAAATGGAGAAGGTAGGAAAGAAGAAAATAAAGATGAGGGAAAGGGAGAGAGAAGGAGGTAATGGGGTCAAATAATAATGTATGCTGTATGCTCATATCACTTCACCAAAATGAACTTTATTGTTTTATTATTTCTCATATGCACTAGGAAAATAAGAAATTTTAAATGCAAAGAAGTTTATGCCAATGCACATGATTAAACTATACCTGCAATCACTAACTATAAGAAAAAATCCTGTCAAATTACTTAATACTGTGTAAACATATGGATTCCACTTTTCAGCTGATTGTTTGACAAATTAAAATACATTCGAAGTCAGTGGCCACTTCCCTTCTGTTTCATGGTGCATTTATATTTGTGTGTCCTATTTTAATATCTGCTTACACGTATTTCTCTTATTTGCTCCCAAGGTCAGAAACCATATACTTCTCAAACTTATTCTAGTATAAACTAAAGAAAAAAAGCTGTTAATACAGGTAATATCCCTAATATATGTTTGAATTAGCACATAAAATGTTTTAGAATATTTATTTATTTGTTTGTTTAGAGGCAGGGTCTCGCTTTGTAGTTCAGGCTGGCCCTGAGCTCACTATGTAGCCCAGGCAAGCCTCGAACTCAGCAATCCTGCTGCCTCAGCCTCCCGAGTGCTGGAATTACAGGCGTGAGCCACCACGCCCAGAACTGTGGTGTGTGATACTGATTGCTGGGATTACAGGCATGTGCCACCATACCCAACGCTGTGGTATGTGGTTCCAGGGATTCAACTCGAGACCTTGTGCTTGCAAGGCAGGTGCCGGAACCACTGAGCCAAATCCCTGGCCCTTAGAAATTCTAATTCAATTCCTATGTTAAATAAGAAATGTTTCAATAATTATTGTTGGTCATTTCTTATAATAAGATACACATAGATTTTCTTGTATGGAAGAGTGGGTAAGATTGCAAGGGTTTGAGTAAATCTGTCTGTATTCAGATTTTAGTTCTATTACTTAGTAGCTCCGGCAGCTGGGTAAATTATTTCAACCCTCTTTCTCACAATTTTCGTATGCAGAAACTGGGAATGGCAGTTACATAATATAGTTTAAATCGAAATGTCCCTGCAGCTCCTCATGTGTTCAGAGGCAGGTCTGGGAAGGAGAGGAGCAGTACAACTGACTTCCTGTTGGGAGGTGGGATCTGATTGGAGGAGGTGGATCACTGAGGGTGTGACCCAAACAGCTGTATTTCCCTCCTTGACTTCTCCCTTCTCTTTCTGCTTCTGGGCCACCATGGCATGAACACTGTCTTCCATCCAAGCCCTTCCATCTTGCCATGTCTGCCTTGGTGCTGGCTGCTCAGGGACTGAAATCATGACCCAAAATAGCCCTCTCTCCCCGGAAGTTGTGGGTGTCAGGTTTTAGGTTCCAATGATGCAAAACTATCTGAGATACTCTACTTCTTACATAGGGTTTTCCAAAGGATTCAGTGGGCCCATTTATATAAAAAGTGTGACAGAAATGCCTGACACCTAAGTCAGCATTGTTGCCACCACCACTGCCATTGCCATCCGCAGGAACATCTCCACTGTCACGGTCATCCGAACAGCAATGCTCAGTGTCCAGCCTGGACTAGGGGAGGCTTTCAGTAAGCATAGAACTAATCTGGGTTCCTAAGAACATGTTCGCAGACATAGATGCAAAATTAACACACTTGTAGACCTCTCCAGACAGAGATTGCAGTAACAAGCATTGGTCTATATAACTGATTTCATTTTATTGGAAGGAAGTGAACAAAACACCTTGACTGTATAGTTGATGGGAAAAAATCAGAGACACCACTAGAGGGAGCTTTGGTTTCAAAGGTTGCTAACAATAAAGCTGCTGCTGGCAC
>PVIC010053678.1:0-11760 GCA_004025085.1 Thryonomys swinderianus
TTGGGAGAGAAGCAGGAGCCGGATGCAGGGACAAGGAGCAGCCTGGCCTCAGAAGCCCCTGCAGTGGATTTCGTCCCATTCCCCCATTTGGTGGCAATTCACCAGGAGCTTCAAACAAGGAGAGATCTGATTCGATCTGGGGTTCTTGCTTATCTCGCTTATGTTTGTTTGGGTTTTTGTTTTGTGCTTCTGGGGCTTGAACCCAGAGTTTGGCACTGAGCTGCGTATTCAGCCTTTTTTTTTAAAATAAGAAACAGAACTTTATTTGATTTATTTATTTTTCTGTGTGTATGTGTGTGATGTTTTGTGTGTTTGTTTTGAGACAGGGTCTTGCTATGTAGTTCAGGCCATGCCTGATATCACTATATAGCCCAGGCTGGACTCAAACGCATGGCAATCCTCCTGCTTCAGCCTCCTAAGCAGTGGGATGACAGGCGAGTGCCGTTATTAACCGAAGTGTCCAGGTATTTCTGAATGGTTTGGATCGCGTATCATGTGTATCTGCCTGGCATGTGAGAGGTGCCCAGGAGGTGTGAAATATCCGTTGCCCGGCTCCAGCTTTAGCTTGGCCTTTCTCTATCCTCCCCTTGAACCAAGAAGTCACTGTGACATAAAGGCTGAAGTTCTTGGAAGATTTTGATATCTATTTGTAATATCCTATTAATAAATCTAGGTTCGCGGGGCCTTCAAATAGTGAGAAGGTTCCTCAGAAAGGGTGGTTGAGGGAGTTCACCACGGAAGCCCTTCCGCAGGGGCGGGCAGAGGCAGAGACGGCCGAGAGGACGAAGACACTCCTGGGCCAAGGCAGGAGCAGGAGGGCTGCTGTGCAGACATTGCAGGAGCTCGGGGAAAGGGGCCACGCGACAGGAGCTGTGGCCCTTTCTCGGGGACACGGAAGACGATGGCCTCACAGACCTAAAGAAACACCACCGATGTCACAGAGAGCAGGCGACGTGGTTGCCACAGGTCGGCCTCCTGGGCCAGAAGAGACGCACACCCAGCACGGTCCGGGGCTGGGCCTGGCCCTGGGCAGATCTGCTTCTGGAAAATCATCTTCTCCCCCCTGGTTATTTATGCCATTACCCTTTTTGCAAGAACCACATAAAATATTTTACATGCTTTTAAAACTCATAAATGTAATGAAGCCAAGATGTTTCAGCAAATGTGTTGAACAGACAAATCCTGGCCAAGAGCTGCTCTTCGCTGACGTCAGGACAAAAGGGGCATTGTGACCCGCAGGGCAGCGGACATGGAAGCCCGTAAATTCATCCCCGACCCGTGGTGCTCACGAGCGGGCCAGGCTGTCCGAGGCTCCCAAGCAACATCCATTTCTCCGTCCGCTTCCTCTTGTTCATCTCTTGCAAGTATTTACTGCTTTTTAAAAACTGCACTCAGCCAGCTACGAAAGCATTGGCACCTTAGGGAAGTTCCCGTACTCCGTGCAGACCCTCTCTTCCTAATGGGCCGTGAAAACTCACGCGCCCCAACACCGGCTGCAGACCTCCGCCTGGCAGTTCAGTGTGGACATCAGCCAGGGTTTCGTGCACAGCCTGGCGCTCGCAGAGCCACTGACTTTGGGCTGCACCACGGGTTTTGGCCTTGCACGTGCCCTAATTCCATTCCTTTTCCTCATAGCAACACACCTGATTATTCCCATTTTACAGATGTGAAATGAGGCCACTTGACCAGGGCCATCTAGCTTGCAGGAAGTAGAGCCAGGCATCCGACTTGGCTCCTAGGACAAGCGTGACTTCTTGCTGGACCGTCTCCGGAGGGGAGAGTGTCCTCGAAGGACGGTTCATGGACGAACAAGTCTTCGGGCCCCAGCGCACAGGTGCTAACAGCATCTCTGCATCTCGGGCTTCCGGTCGGGCTGCACTGCTGTGAGTCACCGCAGCGTCCCGAGTCCCCCCGGATGCTTGATGCTCTTCCGAGAACCAGTGAGGACTCAGAATAAGACAGATGTGGCCACTCTTTGGGAGGTGTCCCTGGTCTGTAGAAATGATCGGGCCAAATCGCCACCACACATGCTGTCCGGCGTGAGGGCGGACTCGGCCGGGTCGGGGAGGAGGCGGGAGAGAAGCATCATGGGAAGCAGAGTCTCAGGTCCAGCGGGACCAAAGGCCCTGGGGCAGGGAGAGGACCTGAGAAGAAGAGCAGGAGGGTGTGACACCCCCCCACACACAGTCTAGGGACAGGAGTGAGGAGGAGGGGCGGGACACTGAGCCGCCTGAGCTCCTCTCCTCCCGGAGAAGGGCTGGCTCCTGCCACTCAAGACCTTCCTGCTCTCTTTCCACCTTGGCTACTCATGTTTATTTGTCTCTTTAAATAACGGGGTTCAAAGCCAGGGACAACCCAGCAGTGCGCTACATCTTCAGCCCTTCTACTTCTATTTATTTATTTATTTGTTTGTTTGTTTGTTTGTTTGTTTATTGAGACAGAGTCTCACTTTGTAGTTCAGGCTGGCCCTGAGCTCACTATGTAGCCCAGGCAAGCCTGGAACTCAGCAATCCTCCTGCCTCTGCCTCCCTGAGTGCTGGGATGACAGGCGTGAGCCACCACACCCGGCACTGTGGTATGTGGTATTGATTGCTGGTGGATGTGAGTCACCACGCCCAGCATTGTATGTGGTTACCAGGATTGAACTCAGGACCTTGTGCTTGCGAGGCAGGCGCTGGAACCACTGTGCTACATCTCCAGCCCTTCTATTTCTTTTTATTTTGAGACAAGATCTCTCTAAGTCAGTCATGCAGGGCGCACTCAAACCTGCGATCCTCCTGCCTCAGCCTACCTCATAGCTAGGATCTAGTTTTCCCTTTGGGATCTTATCCTTCCCCTCCAGCATTTAGTCTTTCCCATCTTTAAAATGTACCTTCTTTTAATAGAAAGCGGGGAGAGATCTCTTATAAACAGGGGAGGTAGAGGTGGGGGGGGAAGATGATAAGAAAGAAGAATGAAAAAAAAAGTGATGAAAACAGATGGAAATGGCGAGAGAACCAGGAGTCGGAAGGACCAGGGAGGGGATAAGGAGGAATTAAGATGTGTTATGTACAACTCCCCATGATAAACAGAGTCATTACGCGCTGCAGACTCAGAAAATAAAGGGCTGGCGAGCAAAAAATTACAAATCACACCCCCCACACACTCCTGTGTCCTGCAGCTCCTGTCCCGCGTCCCTCCCCACTCAGGGAAGCTCCAGGCCAGCGTGGCCTCACAGGCCCCAGGCTCCGGGAGCCATCCCGAGGGTCGCCCCGCTCTCCCTCGGGGTCTCCCAGCTCCGGCCCCGCCCCCCTCAGCTCCTGCTCTGTGCGCCCCGGGGCGCCCCCACCCGGTCTGCCCTGTCCAGTCCTCAGGCCCAGCTGCGCCTCCCCAGGCCGTGGCTCTGCTGGGGCCTTGTCCCGCGTGCCCGAGGCCTGGTTGAAGCCCCAGCGCCCCGAGTGAAATAAACCGAAGAAAAGGGCAGCCCCCCTGAGTGCATGCGGCTCGGACACAGTCAGACCTGGGGCGCCGCCGCCGCCGCCACTCTGTACCCCGCCGGGGCCCGGACTCACCCTCCGCCGGGCGCCGAGGGCTCTGCTCTCCCCGCGGCCAGCGCCTCCGGCAGCGGCTCCTCACCCCGGGCCGCGCTGAGCCTGGTCTGGGGCTGGGGTGTAGGGGGAGGAAACAGCCCCAGGCCCAGCCTCTGCGGTCGGTCGGGAAGGAGAGAGACAGACCCTGGTCCTGCGGAGCCGGGCTGACACGCTGTGCGGCGTCCTGGGGGCCGCGCCCCGCCTGGAGCCGGCGCCCGCGCAGGGTGGGCCCAGGGCCAGCGGGGACACCTTGGAACGTCCGCGGCGGGGATGACCCTTACCCTGTGGCACTTTCCCAAGGGGCGGCACAGGCAGGAGCTTTCAGTCCGGAGCAGTTCAGCCTGCAGTCGGAGGCTCCTGAGGATGTGGGGGCCACGCGGCCAGGCCCGGAGGAGCAGGGGCTGGCAGGGTGGCATGCCCCGCCTCGGTGCCCACAGGGCAGCGTGCCCTCCAGGTGAGTTGTCGGTCACAAGCCATGGTGCCTTCTCTCTGGGTCACGTGGCCAAGTCTGGGGCCACTTTGTGACTGTCATACCAGAGAGAAGGGGTGAGCGTGGCTGGCATTTAGAAGGCAGAGGCCAGGGATGCTGCTGAGTTACCTGCTGTGCACAGGGCACCCCCATACAAAGGATATCTGACCCCACTACGTCAAAACTGCTGAGTTTAGAACAAGGTGACCTAGCGTCGGGACTCAGGATGGCGGGAGTGGGTGAGAAGCCCCCCAAGAATCGGAAGGCTCTGTGCCCCCCAATGGCTTAGGAGCCATGCTCCTAAGAGACTAACTCAAAAGGAGGCCAACCTGAGACATACGTGGCTTATAAACCCACAGTGCACATGTTTTTGCTTCATTTTGCTTCTTGAGACAGGCCCTCGCTTTGTAGTTCAGGCTGGCCTTGAATTCATTATGGAGACCGGTTGTCCTTGAACTGACCACCGTCTTCCTGCCTCAGCCTCCTCAGGGTTAGTATGAAAACTGCGGGCTCACAGGGGTTTACCACACTTGGTTAGTGAGTAAATTTTGTTGTTTGTTCAGTTGATACATAAGAGAATAGAAAACAATGTTTAAATTTGTAAAGATTTTAAAAATTAAAGATTGTCATATTGTCTCTTGTATTTTTTTTGACATATCAATATGGAAACCTACTAAAAAGTAGTAAATAGCTTCAGTTATGGAAAGGAAGGTACTGTATCCTGCTTTCCTTCCTGATGGCTCCAGAAGCGAGTTTTTCTCGTTTCCAGCACAACCCCTGACGCGGCTCCTCCCCACCATTTGGTTTGCTTCGGCCTCGGGCCTAGGCCTCGCGCTTTGGCAATTGCTGGCATTCAAATCACGGCTCTCTGGTTCTTTGGATTCTTGTGTTTAAAAGATGCCATCACTGGGCCGGAGGGTTAGCTCAGTGGTTCCAGCGCCTGCCTCGCAAGCACAAGGTCCTCAGTTTGATCCCTGGTAACCACATATAATGCTGGGCGTGGAGAAACGCCCACCAACAATCAACACCGCATACCACAGTGCTGGACGTGGTGGCTCACGCCTGTAATCCCAGCACTCGGGAGGCAGGGACAGGAGGATTGCTGAGTTCGCGGCGGCTTGCCTGGGCACCATAGTGAGCTCAGGGCCAGCCTGAACTACGAAGCGAGACCCTGTCTCAAAAAGCAAAAAAAAAAAAGATGCCATTACTTTTGTCTCTATCTTGAATCTTTTTTTGCAGGGGAAAAAGAAATGATCTTTTCTAGAAATAGACCGAGGCCAGGAAAAACAAGAATGACCTCATGGTCCTCTTCATGTGCTGGGGCACTTGTTAATGTGTGTAAGTGGTTACAAATCTCAGTGCTCAGGGTTTTCCGTGGATCGGACAGCTTCTGCCCTGGGCTTCCCTTGGATGCCAGGGTGTCTTTGGCAGAGGCTGCACAAGTAGGGTCTGCTCGATGGGTGCTTTTTTTCATGTGTTTGTTTTCCTGAGACAGAGTCTCACTATGTAGTTCATTTCAGGCTGGTCTGGAACTCGTAGCAACTTTCTGCCTCAGCCTCCTGAGGACTGGTATTACAGGCGTGCACCACCATGCCTGGCTAAAGTCTTACAGTAAAGATGTGTTACCATCAATCCTCATCAAATCCCCTTTACTTCAAACGCACATACGCCACTTTCTGTGCCACTTTCCGAAGCAGTTCTGTAAGTCTTCTTTTGTGGCTGACTTTACAAGATGTGGTCAGAAATATGGTGCATGCTGCTGCAGTTCCAGGCAAGGGATGTATGTTCGAGGGCACTGATGGCAATCTGTTTTGTTGCTGTAATAATTACTGTGAAAGCTTAAACATTCGCCATAGTTTTCACTCACATCTCCTTGGCTTTTATTATGGTAAACTGGGGTCCATTTATACATACTTTTTCACCTCTTGCATGTCACAAAAATGATGCAGTATTTTGTTGAGGGATTTTTCCATGTCAAGTGAGATGATTTTTTTTCTGGATTCTACTTGTGTCATACATTGTATTTATTGATTTGCATAAGTCAAATCACGTTCGCATCCCAGGAAGGAAACCCAAAGTCATTCTTTTACTCTGTTGCCTTGTTCTCACCTTGAAAAATTCATGAAACAGCTAGCGTTTTTAAGTTCATGTGTTGTTCCTGTGTTTATTGTCTGATGTCCACTGGGAGCTGGGATCAGAGAGGCGAGTGGATGCCCCTCAGAAAGACCAGGTGACTGAGGTCAGCCCTCAAACTAATGGATGCTGCTTGTCCCATAACTCTCCTCCAGCTTTCCAGAATCTTCTCTCTGCCTCCCATAACTGTCCTCCCGGCTTTCCAGAATCTTCTCTCTGCCTCCCATAACTATCCTCCTGGCTTTCCAGAATCTTCTCTCTGCCTCCCGTAACTCTCCTCCCGGCTTTCCAGAATCTTCTGCCTCCCACACCCAGTCCCAGAGGTGTATTTTAATCCTCAGAACTTTCTGTGTTGCTTGGGAATTTTCTATCAAGTCTTACACAGGTTCATGGTGGCTTTGCCTGGGCTCAGTTAACATCTCCTGGGTTTCTGCTGACTTAATACACTGGAACTCTGATGTAATCCATGGCGTGGACCCCAGTGGGGCCCCTCCTTTCTTGGTAAACTCGCCCTGCTGAAAGAGTCCAGCATTTTCAACCACAACCCCAACCCCCAATCCCCCTCCACTCCTCACACCCATCCACTGATTCACAAACTTACTTTTTCATTTACCCGATCATTCGTTCATTCACTCAGTTACACATCCATTCACACATTCATTGAACAGCTAACATGTGTTTTGTAACTTTAGGACACACCACAAAGCTGGACTCTTAGCCATAGGACTCCAGCTACTCCAGGGCTGGGATCACTGGCACCTAATTTGTATGAATCATGTCAATGCTACTAACACCAATAGTAATAATGAATACTGAATGCTACCTCTGTGAGGGATATGTAAGTAGAGCCCAGACACTGGCAAACTCTTGATGAAGGATTAGATGGAAATATTTTAAGTTTTTTCTGGGTGTAGTGGCACATGCCTGTGAGCCCAACACTTTGAAGGGTAAGGCGGAAAGATCTCTGAGAGCTTGAGGACAGCCTGGGCTGGTGGTGAGTGTAAGACCAGCCTAGGCTACATGGCAAGACCATGTCTCGAAAGAAAGAAAAGGAAGGAAGGAGGGAGGGAGAGAAGAGAGAGAGGAAGGGGGAAGGAGGGAGGAAGGAAGGAAGGAAGGAAGGAAGGAAGGAAGGAAGGAAGGAAGGAAGGAAGGAAGGAAGGAAGGATGAATCTTAAGTTTTGTTGGCCAAGAGGCAAAATAGAGAAAACTATGTAGTTACACAAGAGAGAGAAAACAACTCCACCAATTTCCAACTTAGGGAATCCAAAGTAAGACAACAACAATTGATTGCCATTTTTTTCTGATACGGGTAGGTTTCCTAGTGAGAAAAAATAACATTTTTGGAAGGAATGACTATTTGTTTTGAAACAGCCTCATGTAGTTCAGCCTGGCCCAGAAGTCAGTATGTAGCCCAGGGTAGCCTTGAACTCACTGCAATCCTCCTGCCTCAGCCTCCCAAGGGCTGGGATTACCACTGTGCACCACCACCACTGGCTGAGAATAACGTTTTGATTGAGTTAAATATTTCTCATTACTAAATCGCAGCTGTCCAGGCTGCTGTATGGGCTCGGGGCTGTAGCTTGGTGGTGAAGCACTTACCTCCTGGGATGCTGGAGGCTCTGGGATGGACCTCCAGTGCCATAAACAAGGAAAGACAGACACGAGGAGGAGGAGGAGGAGGAGGAGGAGGAGGGGAGCCCTGACCCCCACGCACCCCCACCCCTGTGTGGCCCTCTGGTCCCATGACCCCATCTGCTCCCCAGGCTGCAGCCCCCACACAGCTCCCTGGTGTCCACCTACTGCCTCACCTGCTCCACTTGAAAGTCCAAGAAGCAAGTCAAATGTCACACATCCCAGACGTGCGACTCTCCCCCACCAAATGCTACTCCCCATCACCTTCTCTACTTCCGTGCCACTTCCTCCTTCTTCTGTTTCCTTCTTCCTGTGGTGCTGGAGCTTGAGCCCAAGGTCTTCACATGGTACACTATCCTGACCCTTTTTAAATCTTGTGGTTTTTTGTTTTGTTTTGTTTTTTGTTTTTTGGGACAGGGTCTCGCTTTGTAGTTCAGGCTGGCTCTGAGCTCACTATGTTGCCCAGGCAAGCCTTGAGCTCAGCAATCCTCCTGTCTCTGCCTCCCGAGTGCTGGGATTACAGGCGTGAGCCACCAAGACCGGCACTGTGGTATGTGGTGTTGATTGCTGGTGGGTGTGAGTCTCCACGCCCAGCATTGTATGTGGTTACCGGGATCGAACTCAGGACCTTGCGCTTGTGAGGCAGGCGCCGGAACCACTGAGCTAACCCTCCGGCCCTAAATCTTGTGTTTTGAGAAAGGGTCTCACAAAATTGCTCAGACTGGACTTGAACTTGCTATCCTCCCGCCTCAGCCTCCCAGGGGACTGGAGTTCCAGGTGTGCCCTCCTTCACCAAGCTCTGCCTTCCCTATTTCCGCACCTCCCACTTGAGTCCTTCCAATTGCTCAAGTCATGCATCTGGTGTCATTTCTGTATGTATGTGTGTATTTATTTTACACAAGGTCTTGTGGCCTCAAACTCATGGCAATCCTCCTGCATCAGCCTCCTGAGTCCTGGGGTATAGGCATGCACCTCCATGACCAGCTAGATGTCATTCTTTTTTCTTTTTTTTTCCTGATGGTAAGAAAACATTTTATGGAAGTGATATTGACTTCATTATGCATGAAAAATAAGCAAGTTTATGTACAAGATATACAGTAATGCTACAACATAACATTTGTGAATCTAAAAGCTGTGCAAAAACAACTCAATTTTAGTGCCAGGCATGGTGGTTTATGCCTGTAATCTCAGCACTCAGGAGGCAAAGGCAGGAGGATTGCTGCGTTTGAGGCTTGCCTGGGCTACATAGTGAGCTCAGGGCCAGCCTGAACTGCAAAGTGAGGCCCTGTCTCAAAAAAAAAACCAAAAAAACCCTTAACTTTGTGGAAAACACATGCTCACAATTCTCTGATAATATTTATCTTCATATAAACTATAGTATCAAGTTGGAAAACACTTTTTATTACACAGAGAATAACGAATATGCAACAAAAATGCAAAACAGGGCCGGAGGATTAGCTCAGTGGTTCCGGCGCCTGCCTCGCAAGTGCAAGGTCCTGAGTTTGATCCCCGGTGACCACATATAATGCTGGGCGTGGAGGCACGCCCACCAACAATCAACACCGCATACCACAATGCCGGACGTGGTGGCTCACGCCTGTCATCCCAGCACTCAGGAGGCAGAGACAGGAGGATTGCTGAGTTCGCGTCGGCTTGCCTGGGCACCATAGTGAGCTCAGGGCCAGCCTGAACTACAAAGCGAGACCCTGTCTCCAAAAAGCAAAAAAAAAAAAAAAAAAAGCAAAACAAATGTAATACCAAAAATCCCAACAATTGACAAAACCAATTTCAACTTTTTTAGTGCTCTATAACTCCCAATTTTAAACACTTAACAATAACTACATAGGTATTAACTATATTTGAAAGTAAAAAGTATATTTCTATACACCGAGTTTAATTAAAAGACACTACAGTGCCGGGCGTGGTGGCTCACACCTGTAATCCCAGCACTCGGGAGGCAGAGACAGGAGGATTGCTGAGTTCAAGGCTTGCCTGGGCTGCATAGTGAGCTCAGGGCCAGCCTGAACTACAAAGCAAGACCCTGTCTCAAAAAAAAAAAAAAAAAAAAAAAAAAAAAAAAAAAAAAAAAAAAAAAAAAGACACTACAGATTAAGCACAAACTCAAAAATGTAAAATTATGTCAACTCAGCATTTTCATATTAAATTCCAAAGGTAGATAATCTAGATATATATAAGTGATTTACTGAAAACCACACAATATATATAATTTGGACATCTCCACCTGGGATCTGTATTTTCCGGAAAATTTGTCAAGAAATACTGATATCAAACTTAATGTATTATTTCTGTAGGTCTCCATTACATGACAAATTTTCACAGAATTTTCAAAATAGAGTTACATATATAGCTTCTCCCTAATGAAACTTCTTTCATTTATTTAAAAATATGTATTCACTGAAATCTTTCCAACATTACTTACATACATATGATTTAAGGCTCATGAGCTCTTTAATAAATTTGACAGTCATCAGTACATGAAAGTTCTTACCCATACAAAGGATTCATACCTGGGATGGATCTCTAGTACCATAAACAATGAGAGACAGAGACAGAGGAGGAGGAGAGCCCTGACCCCCAGACACCCACCCACACCCACACCCACACCGCTGTGCGGCCCTCTGCTCCTCCTCACGGCCCCATCTGGTTCATGGTGGTGTGAGTCCTTTCATCTGTTTCACAGTCACTGTGCCTGCTGAAATCTGTCCTAAATTGCTTATATACATAGATAGGGCTTCTCTGCAGCGTGAGGAACTCACAATATATGAAAATATATTTGACGTGTGGCGAAACCTTTCCCATCTTGCTTACATACGTAAGGGATCTCCCCACTGTTTTTCATGTCTTTGACAACATCCGTGTGGTCTGGCTAACATGCATAGGACTTCCCTCCAGTAAGAACTCTTTCGTGGGTTTGACATTCTGTGCTGAAGCTTCCCCACGTTGCTTAGATACATGGGATTTCTTCCCCGTGTGAAATCTTTCATGATTTTTACAATCAGTACTTAAGAAAGATTTCCCACATTGTTTACATACATAGGGTTTCTCCCCAGGGTGAGCCCTTTCCTGATGTTGACAATGACTGTTTCTATGGAAAGCTTTCAGTGTTACTTACATACATAGGATTTTACCCCCGCTTTGATTGGTTTCCTGGATCTGAATATCATTTTGGGTCCTGGGGGCTTTTACACTTTTCTTATACACAAAGCCCTTCTCTCTCAAGTGGATTATTTCCGTGAGAGTGGGACTTCCCAGACTGATCATGTTCACAGGGTTTCTTCTCTCCAGCATTTGATCGTGCACACTTCTTAAAGGACTGCCAAGCACTAGTTTCTCCCATGTCGATTCCATGTACACCCCTCTCCAGATCCTGGATATTTATAGGGCTTCAGTGCAGTGCGAGCAATGATGGGGACACTTAGTGACAAATACCCAAATCAGGGACTTTCTATGAGTGAGGCTTTCAGCTGGTTTTAAACCAGTTTGTTTCATGTCCACATTAGTATCTGGCGACTACAGGAAAATTTCACGTTGATTCCAAGCTTTGCATTGCTAGCATTTTTCTGCCTTTATTTTTGGCCTCATTTCCTTGATTGTCTTGTTTCTGTTCACATCTTGACTCGCAACAAACATTCCCTTTCCTTGTGACTGCATATTACCTCAGACTTCTCCAGTAATTTTTGTATTCCTCTTCAACTTCTTGGCTACCCCAGGCTCTTCTCATAGCTCCCATGATCCTACATGTTTAACCCATCAAATCTCTGCAGAGCTTCGTCTGGGGCAGATTGAGCAAAGCCCACTCCTCCGTGGTGAAGTTCACGGCCACATCCTCACAGGTCACTGGCTCCTCCGTCTTGCCCCATTGGAGGGTTTCCATCCTATAGCGTCACCGTGGCGAGGCAGGAGGATCTCCCAGGGTCTTTCCTATGCAGGCTG
>PVIC010053679.1:0-11770 GCA_004025085.1 Thryonomys swinderianus
GCTCACTATGGTGCCCAGGCAAGCCGCCGCGAACTCAGCAATCCTCCTGTCCCTGCCTCCCGAGTGCTGGGATGACAGGTGTGAGCCACCACATCCGGCATTGTGGTATGCGGTGTTGATTGTTGGTGGGCGTGTCTCCGCACCCAGCATTATATGTGGTTACCGGGGATCGAACTCAGGACCTTGCGCTTGCGAGGCAGGCGCCGGAACCACTGAGCTAACCCTCCGGCCCAGTTTTTAAATTCTTAGCCTGGTTGAATTGTTTAGATTAAATGCTACTTTTGTTAACTGTTGATCTTTTTTTTTGGTGATACCAAGGATAGAACTCAGGACCTTGTGCTTGCAAAGCAAGCAAATTGCCACTGAGCTAAATCCCCAGCCTTTAACTGTGGCCTTACCACACAGATTGGGCCATTTGATTTTAAAGGGCATAAGAATTTAATTGATGTAAAGAACTACTGATAGACTGCTTCATACTGGAGGAAGCCACTAAGAACATAACTGCATCTTTCACTAGTGTTTTTTGTTTTAAGAAATGACAATTTATAACTCCATTCTGATTAAGTATTATAAAGCTATTTTCCTACCAACATTCCTTTCAGACTATTCAGTAATCCCTCGAATCCATCTCTCATCTTTATCACTGTACCAAAACAACTCTGTAAGAGACTCCAGTAATAGTTACTGTTTGTTTAGTGGTTTGATTCCTTTATCTTTTTTCTCAGTAACCCTTTGAAAATACTGTTAGTCACATTCTTCACTGCTGAACAACTACATGACACTACATAGCTTCAGGAAGGAGGGGTTCACTTTGACTCACATTTCAGTCTGTAGCCCACTGGCTCCAAGGCAGGACTACATGGCAGAGGGAGGAGAGGTGGACATGGTGGACATGGCATAGTGGACAGGATACATAGTGTCAAAGGACGAGCCAGAGAGGGAGATACTATAAGGCCTCCAGGCCGCACCCCCAGACTGACTCTTCCATCCATGTGGGACCCCCCCCCCAATAGCAAGTTAGCAGGAAGCCCCTATAATCCAGTTAACTTTTGGACGCTCTGCCTGTGCGTGCATGAGGCTTGGGGGACATCCAACCTCCTCTTGATATTCATGCTAATTGTAAATAAGCACAATTTATATACCTGTGCAAGTATCAAGTTTTGGTGAAACACTGCTTAGATTTCAATATATGCCTTTGTGAGCCATGCTCTATTTCTTGTCTGTAAGTGAGCTTTGCATGTCAACCCTCCAGTGGCCCTTACCACATATAAACTGTACCAAGTATCAGGTCTGTTTTGCCTCCAGATGCTTTCTCTTGGCTTTAGTGGCAACTGAAGTGGCTCTCCTGGTTTTCTTCTTGCCTCTGGATCTGCTTTTAAGATACTTCCAGGCCAGAGATTTAGCTTAGTGGTTCTGGCACCTGCCTAGCAAGTGCAAGGTCCTGAGTTCGATCCCAGTAACCACATACAAAAATGCTGGGCGTGGTGACTCACGCCCTCCAACAATCAGTACCACATACCACAGTGCCGGGCATGGCGTCTCAGCCTGTAATCCCAGCACTTGGGAGGCAGAGGCAGGAGGATTGCTGAGTTCGAGGCTTGCCTGGGCTACATAGTGAGCTGAGGGCCAGCCTGAACTACAAAGTGAGACCCTGTCTCAAAAAAAAAAAAAAAAAACCTCACTTCCTCATGAGGTTACTCTCTAAAGTTTTGTGTTTACCTCTGTTTTTATTTTACAGCAATATTTTCTTTCCACCTAAATCCTCATACGTCATTGTCCAGTGCAGTTGTTAACCTCTTAGTAGCCAAGGCCGCACAAGGAGGGGGCTGTGTGCTCTTCTCACCTGCCCCACCTGGGTGGTTGTGCCAGACCCCTTCTGTCCCCCGTGGTCGGTGTGTCTTGTACCTGACAAGTACCCAGCCAACTTTTCTGAATTGGCTGATTAAAACCTTTGCACAGATGTCAGACTGTGGAAGAAGAGAAGGAAAAGATTGTTCTGTTATGCATCATTAGAACACGAGGTTTGCCAGAGGGGTTATTTTTTGCCTAGTACTCAAGATCATAAACACTGAGAGCAGGAGTCCACAAACCTGTTTGAAGGCCAAATACTGTCTACTACCCGCCATTTGGGCCTCAGATCATGGTTGGATAAACATTAAAAGAAGATTATTTCATAATGTGAGAAAACTATATGAAATTCAAATAAATTTGACTTGGACTACATAATGAAACCTTACCTCAAAAAGCCCACACACAAAAAAAACTTTATTAAAAACCACACTGGTGCTGGGTGTGGTGACTCACACCTGTAATCCCAGCACTTTAGAGGCAGACTCAGGAGGCTTGCTGTGAGTTTGAAGCTTGCCTGGGCTACATAGTGAGCTCAGAGCCAGGTTGAAGGACAAAGTGAAACCTTGTCTCAAAATAAGTAAATAAATAAATAAAAGTTAAGAAAAAGAAAACCATTGGCGGGGGCCGGAGGGTTAGCTCAGTGGTTCCGGCGCCTGCCTCGCAAGCGCAAGGTCCTGAGTTTGATCCCCGGTAACCACATATAATGCTGGGCGTGGAGACTCACGCCCACCAGCAATCAACACCGCATACCACAATGCCGGACGTGGTGGCTCACGCCTGTAATCCCAGCACTCGGGAGGCAGAGACAAGAGGATTGCTGAGTTCGCGGCGGCTTGCCTGGGCACCATAGTGAGCTCAGGACCAGCCTGAACTACAAAGCAAGACCCTGTCTCAAAAAGAAAAAAAAGAAAAAAAAGAAAACCATTGGCACACTGATGCAGACTCTAGGGCCAACTTCTTCCCTGTGGAAGAAGTTTACTGATCTCTTTATTAGGGGCTAGGGTTTATTTTAATCTTCTTTTATCTACTACTGTTTCTGGTTCATGAGTAAACATGATGCATATGTTTAATAGGCCCTCGAAATATACTAATAGAAAAAACATATCCAAAACAAATTGTTTGTTTCTCTGTGGTATGCAGTAATTTACTTGAAAATATGAACATTTTTTACAGTGATTAATGCTTCATTACAACAAATCATGAAAATAACATTGAACTTGTCTATAAATTGTGCTTATTCACAGTAAGCATGAATATTAAGAGGAGGTTGTGACAGGACAACTTTCCAAAATATGGGTGCTATTACTTGGATATTAGTAATAAAACGGCTCTGTCTCCATTATTGATGACTTAAAGAACAAAACTCCCAAGATTGCTGAAGATTATAAGGCCCTTTTTGTATTTTGCCCATACTAGAAGCACATCATTTTTTTTGTTTTGTTTTGAGACAGGGACTCACTTTGTAGTTCAGGCTGGCCCTGAGTTCACTACGTAGTCCAGGCAAGCCTCGAACTCAGCAATCCTCCTACCTCTGCCTCCCGAGTGCTGGGATTACAGGCGTGAGCCACCATGCCCGGCCCACATTGTATTTTTAAGGGTCTGACAGATTTCAGATGGGTGACTGGGCAATTTCTTAGACCATGAGATACATACAGCTCAGTGTGAACTGCCCCAATTTGGTCTCTTAGCTTTTTATTTTAGGCTGCTTGGGGGGTAGGTTGTGGGAGGAAGATTCAAATCCAAGCAGTGTTTCACCAAAACTTTTTCTCGGAATTCATTGTGTTACTCTGCCTGGAAAGTGAAGCCTTCAGACACTAATGAGGGCCCTAAAGACACAGCTGTCAGTGGGGTGAAGTCACTGTTACACTGAAAAATGAGCAATTGGCTGATTTTTGACAGATCCAGCATCTATTCTGGAAAGATGCACCCTTCCTGTTCCTTGGCTTTCTCCTTCGCACATGGAGATTTTTCTCCCTCCGTGGACTTCTGAACTTGAGTTTGCAGCTCCTTCCTCCTTGTGACCGTGTTGGGACCCCTCTGTGTTGGTCTTGTCTGGGGAAGAGGGGTTCGACATGCAAAGCCCACTTAGTGACAGGAAGTGGTGCGTGGCTCACAAAGGCAGCATGAGTAGGTTAGCATTACTTTTCCTAAAATCACCCCTACTTCTTTTCAGGATGAAATATCCATGTTTGGTCATGTTTATTGAATAGATACAAAATATAAAACTGTGCCAGGTACTTGTCTGGTGCGCTTGAGGAAAAAGGAATAACTATTCCATCACCTTTGGTCCCTCTGACCATATTCCTGTGGACTCTTGAATAGATAACCGGCTTTTGTGTTTTGTTTGTTTTTGTTTGGTGGCATTGAGGTTTGACTGTGTGCCAGACTAGTCTCGACCTCCTACTCCAGACTCCCCGTCCTCCCACCTCAGCCCCCAAGTAGCCAGGACCACAGGCAGATGTCACTGTTCCCAGCTCTGGGGACCTGTGCCTATTGTAGGAAATACCCATGTTCACTTCTAGGAGTCTGCTTACCTTATTTTGGGTATAGTTGATGAATGAGCTGGGTTCACTTTGGGTCCACTGAAGATTTTTTTTTTTGAGACAGGGTCTCACTTTGTAGTTCAGGCTGGCCCTGAGCTCACTATGTAGCCCAGGCAAGGCTTGAACTCGGCAATCCTCCTGCCTCTGCCTCCCAAGTGCTGGGATTACAGGCTTTAGCCCGACACTGGTATGTGGTATTGATTGCTGGTGGGCGTGTCGCCACGCCCAGCATTGTATATGGTTACTGGGGACTGAACTCAGGACCTTGCACTTGTGAGGCAGGCACCAGAACCACTGAGCTAAATCTCTGGCCCCATTGAAGATATTTTTGTTATAAAATATCTATAAGATTTGCCTTTTTAACCATTTTTAAGCTTAGAACTCAGTAGCCCTAAGTACATTCCCATTGGTATACATTTGTTACTACCATCCATTCTGGATTTTTTTACCATCCATTACACCTGCCCATCGCCCCTCATCCTCCCAGCCTCTGGTAACTCCCATTCTTCTTGGTGCTGTCTTTGTCTATGAATCTATTTTAGGTGCCTCCTATAAGTAGAATCCTGCATTTGCCCTTCGTGTCTGGCCTATTTAGCGTAGCGTTTTCAGGTTTCATCCACGTTGGAGCATATCTCATAGTTCATTTTTGTTAAGGCTGAATAATATCTCATTGCATGTGTAGGCTCCATGGTGTGTTTTTAGCTGCAGTGGGAACAAACCATAGCAGAATGTAAATCTGGGCCGAGAGATGGTGACAAGGTACTGTCCTCTGGAGCTACCTGCTGTTAGAGACCAGACTGAAACCATGTAGAGCAGATGGCTTTGTGCCAGTACTATCTAAATGTTATTCAGTGTTAGAGGACATCTGAAAAAGAAAGACAGTGGGTGAAATCCATAAAGCCAAGAGCCTGTGATTATTTCCTCCTCTTCCTCTTTGTCCTGCTCCTCCTCCTCCTCTTCCTTCACCTTCTTTTTCTGCTGTGCTAAGGACTTAACCCAGGGCTTCACCTCATAAATAACTTTGCCTCCGAGGTATCTCCCACCCCTTTTTATTTATCTATGTTAACCTATGTATTTTGCAGTGCTGGGGACTGAGCCTAGAGCTGCTGCGTGCTGGGCAGCTATCTCCTACTGAGGCATACCCCCAGGCCTCCACCTTTGTTTGGAGCTAGGTTCTCACTAAGTTGCTCTGGTTGATTTTGAATTTGCAGTCCTCCTACCTCAACCGCCTGAGGGACTGAGCTTACACACATGAGCCACTGCATCCATGAGGCCTTTTCTTTTTTTGAGACAGGGTCTCACTATGTAGCCCAAGCTGGCCTTGAACGCTCAGTGATCCTCCTGCCTCAGCTTCCTGAGTGGGGACAACAGGTGTGCAGCACCACTCCTGGCTCTTTTGCTTTTTCAAGATGGGGTCTCGCTGTACCTTTCAGGCTGGCCTTGAACTCACTGTGTAGAGTGATCTCCTGCCTCAACCTCTATATTCGGCAGATGCCTTATTAATAATGATGCCCTCTTGCCACATGCAGTGACACACACCTATAATCCTAATACTGAAGGAGGCTGAGGGAGGAGGATTGCAAGCTCTAGACCAGCCTGGGAAATTTAGTGACCTTCTGTGTCAAAAAGGACTGGGATGCAGCTCAGTGGTACAGTAACTCTGGGTTCAATTCCCACTACCGCCAAAAAAAGCGGGGAGAAAGAATGACAATGCCTTCTTCTCCAGTGAGAAAGTGAAACAATTTTAGAAATAATGCTCAAATGTGAGCATTATTATTACAAATTAAATTGAGAAATCAACCAGAATTCTAAGTCAGTGTTTACTCGCAGTTGTAGCTTAAAACATTGATGCCACGGCCTTAGATCGTAGTGGCTTTCACCTCCCGTGGCATATGTGGCATGATAATCCTGTCTCTCTTCAGAGCTGCTGCCTATTTGATGCCTGGCACACCTTTGTACAGGGGAAGGCAGCCATCTGAGCTTTGCCATCTTTCTTCCATTAAGGAAGCATGTGTGTCACAATCTATAAAGCGGTAGTGATGCTACTGAAGGTGTGTTTCCTGTGGTTCTGACAGAGGACGAGGCTATTTCATGCCTGGTTGTCTAGTGAGATGACTTCACTGAAAATAACTTGGTTGATCTCATGCGGCAGTCTGGCTGCGGTCTCGCAAGGAGCCATTCCTAGGCCAGCCATTGTTTGGACAGCTATTGCGTAAATGTGTTTGCACTCTTTCCCACACCTGATGTTGTCTACAGACATCTCATTTGCTCTCTAACTTCTGCATGCCACCCCCACTTGGGGAAGTCTGAGTGGATATTCATGGGATTTGATGGCCTTTTCTCCTCCATCACCCTTTTTCCCCCCTAAATTTGTTCTTTGCCCCAGCCATCAGCACCTGGATCCCTGCCCTAAAGCCTCAGGCCACAGAGTCTCCTGTGCTGCTGTCTCCTGTACTGTCGTGTCTCCCCACCTTTACTCCTCCCCTGTGTATTGAGATTAGACATCTTCTGCTTCATTGTTGGAGGCTGTTATGAATAAAATCTGAGGGAAGGAAACCAAACAGGAAATAGAAAACAAGAGCATTGCTGGTTTCAATGAGCATCAGTTGATGTTCATCTGAGGGAGACTGTATCTGCAGAAAGAATATCACCAGGTCAGGCAGAAAGGACCCCTGTCTGCAGGCTGCATGGTCACAGGCCTGGGAGCTGAGCAGTCTGTGCTAGTGGGCCAGACACATCCTGACAAAGCAGTAATATCCGTGCCCTCAGGTAGGGCTTTTGGGAAAGAGGTGTTTTGCAGTGCCTTGAACCCAGCAGCTGCCTGGTGCCTGCCCTCCATGCCACTGCAATTGGAGGTGTGAGCAGTACACACCGGGGTCAAACACCGAGGTCAGGCACAAGTTCTGCACCGTGCCAGGACAGTTTGTCTCTTCTGCCTGCCCCCACCACATGTTTTTTCTTGCTACTTTTCAAAATCTAAAGGCTCTGCAGAGAAGGGAAGTCCCTTGGCATTCTGAATATTGAGGTGCTCAGCAGAACTGCCTGGCATCCTGTTTGTATATGGCAGTTTTAATTCATCCTCTAATAGGTCATTTGGCCTCTACCAGCAGTCTTAGACTTAATAGTCCTTACATCAGCACGAGGCTCACGCCAGACATCCAAAGTGTAGCTCTGCCTGATTATTTGAAGGAGGTTTTTTAACAGCTTCATTTCCTGGCTGTTGGTTGCCTCCCTAGGTCAGGCATTCACATTTCTCATGGCCTTGTAGTCCAGACTGGCCGGCAGAGGTTATGGGGAAGGGAATGGCCAGGGGAAGTACAAGGAATGCCATCCCTGTCTGCAGAAATGGGGACCGGGACCCACAGGAGCTTTGGTACGGTTTCAGTGCACATTCATGAAATAGGAGTGGCGAGCAGAAGGGTTGATGAAGTGCAGATGTTCCACCAGTACACATACAGCCTTTTGCTGCCTCCCTTACAGACCGAGCATGATAAGAATCCCTCCTCCCAGACTGGCCGTGGCCTTGCTCCTTGGAGCCAAAGTGTTCCAGGCCTTCTCCAAGTACATTATGTCCTCTTTTTATTGGCTATTATTAGCTATTATTATTGACTTTCACACCACTGATCACTGCAGGCTGAGGTTTCAGATTAAAAGTGACATCTTGGGTGGAATTAGGCTATATTTGGAGATGACTCTAGGATGGAATCTACCTGCCAACCATGTTGTCTTTTATTCTGAAATAGATGTTCCTATTTTGATCTTTAAAAATATTATGGGCCTAAATGTCCAGATGGTGACTGCAGGGGCTATAGACCTCAGGGTGCCTGATAACTTTCTCCTGTTCTTTTTTCCTAAGGACATTCTGCTTTTTGGTTTATGGAATGATGCACTGGAGGTTATAGCCAGCAAGGAAGAATTCAATTAGAGATTTGAAGTGTTCCCCAAGACTCATGTATTAAGGCTTGGTCCCCAGGTCTATGGTGCTACTGAGAGAAGGTAGATACCTTTAGAAGTGGGGCCCAGTTGGAGGAAGCAGGTCTTGGGGTTCTGTCCTGGAGGGCATGTTGGGCCTTTTTTTCTCATGCTTCCTGGGTGCCGTGAGGGGAGCAGTTGTCCCCACCCTGTTCTCCAGTCTTGGGTACTCTGCTGCCTTGGCTCCAAAGCAATGGGGCCAAATGACTGTGACTAAAGCCATGAGCCCAAATAACACCTTTTTTCCAGTTAAGTTGATTATCTCAGGTAATTTGTCATAGCAACAGAAAGCTGACTAATGGAGAGTTCAAAATTCTGTTTTATAATTTACCTTATTATAAGTATAGAACATCCTTGTATTTGTGGTCCCTGTTGAGGGATGGAGAAATTGAGTAAGAGGGTCTCTGTAATCACTGAGAGGAAAGCATTAAAGTCTAGGTTTTTGTCTTACAAGTAGAAAAGACATTTTTTCCCCCTCTGGTGATGCTGCTGATTGAGCCCAGGGTATCGCATATGCTAGTCAAGTATTCTGTTACTGAGCTGTACCTTCAGCTCAGAGAAGTTTCTATTTTCTCTTTTCAGGTAAATGGGTGTGTGTGTGTAGAAGCATGGTTTATTTTTGGGTAAGTCAGCTCAATTATGTTCTTTTGTGATGATACTTGGAAAGAATCCATATGGGTGCGGCGTATGTGGATATTTTTAGGTAAGGAGGAGTTTTCTATCTCTGGCTATGCAGGATCTCCATCTCTGTCTTGTCTCTTCATGTCCCTTCCATCTCTGCTGTTACTTGAAATATCTTTCTTGCAGCCAAAAGAAAAATGCAAGATACAGGAGGCTGGAGAACCCATTGTCTTGCTAGAACCTGAAAATCATGTTTTAGATTTGAGGAATTTTAACAAACAGAACTTTGAAATTAAATATATTTGTGGGAAAAGAAAAATTGTATTTGTGATCCTAACTCTGAAATCAGTAACACGACATGTGAAGAGCCTGTACGTTTTTCATATTTTACTGTATTCTTCATCTGATGTTACCTTTTTTTGTGTAGTACCTAGTCTTATTAATCACACACCTACCGGCCTTTTTCAGAGGAATGCGTCTGAAATTCACCATTATTTGTTTTATTGTTTTTCACTGTGGCTCTTCCAAGCTTTGCTTATGCCTTTTCTCATCATACATTTTCTTCTCTTGGGCAGTGGACGCTTGTTCAATATCTGTGTACACATAACCCGAGGGTGGACCTGTCTACGTGGCGTTCTTTGGTGCATTTTTATCATTCCACTTGAGCAGCACCTATGCAGCTTTATGGCCGTGGCCTTCTCCTGCCCCCTCTCTGAGGCGTGGCCCCCAGGAATTCTCTTAAATTTAATCTCACATTAATGGTCATAGCCTATCTCTCTTTTGTGCTGTTGTTTTGTTGGTTTTATTTTGATTTTTAAAAATGTTTTAAACAGTCTATTGAACTGAAATCCTGTATACTGACTTCCATTAATTTTGATATATCTTTTACCCTGGTGATTTAGAGGATCTTCCAGCCAATATAAATATTTTATAAATATTCAGCCATTTGGGTATACACTTGCACTATGCCTCATGTCTTTCAGCAAGAAAAAGACTGAAGAGGGAAAACCTGAAACAATTAACTAGGTACAATGAGAGTCTGTTCCAAATATTTGTTTCTCTGAGGTAAAGCCACCACATACCTGTTTAATTAAGAAAACCATCCTTGCAACAAGGGCTGATTTTTTATTTTTAAGAAGGACCTGGAGCACTGAGCTGCTAAGTGCTGCCCGGCAAAGTCTCACCCCCAGCTGATGCTGTAAATTCCTGGGGCACAGATTCCAGCCTCTCAGGCTCCTTCCCCTCGGTTCTCACACAACACAGTGCACTACTCTGGGCGGGGCAGCCGAACCCAGGTGCCTTTCTCTCTGGCTTCCTCCTTTTCCTGATCATTTTCCTTGACACGTTTCAGGATGGTCTCTCAAATATTTGAGTGTTTAACATCCTCAATACATGCATTGATCCTCTTGGCGAGTATCTTACCCTTAACTTGCTTGTTTACAACAATGCCAACTGCATGCTGGGTAACACTTTAGACTCTTCCAGTTTTGCCTTGATAACATTTATATGGTATTCCTTTTTGAACAGTATTCATTCCCTACAATATCACTCTTTTTGTAGATTCTCATGTATGTGGCCAAAGGAACAATCCCATGTTTTCTAAAAGGCCTAGAGAGAAACTTGTTCTAATTTTTTCAGACAGGTTAGTTCAAGCTGGCCTTGAATTCACTGTGTAGCCCAGGCTGGTCTGGAATTTGTGATGATACTCCTGCCTCAGCCTCCCAAGTGCTAGGAATACAGATATGTATCGCCATGCCTGGCTTTGTTTTTGTTTTTGATTTTGGAGTTTTTTTTTTATACCAGGGATAAAACTCAGGACCTTGTACTTGCAAGGTAGGTGCAGTGCCACTGAGCTAAATCCCTGGCCAGCTCATTTTTTGAGACAACATCTTCATGTGTACTTCAGGCTGGCCGCAAACTTAACAATCTTGCCTCAGCCTCCAGAGTGCTGGGACTGCAGGCATGTACCACTGTGCCAGGCCCAGTCTGTTTCATGTCTCTCAGATGGAAATAATGATGCTCAGCTCTGGTTTATATCACTGCAGCTTTCTGAAGGGTTAATGAGCTGGGGTTTGTAAGAGACTTTAGATCCTTAGATGAGAAGTGTTCTTTAACCACACTGAGGCTGTGTACTGGGAGTGCCTTCCCAAGGAGCTCAAAGTGCCTGTCACTGTCTTCATTCATCCTGTACCCTCCCCTCCAGGGCTGTCAGTGCATTACCATAGGTACATGATAGTGTTATTGTTGTTACTTTTGTCTATAAATGGGGTAATTGTGCAAAGTGGAAGTTGGTAAGACAAATTATGAAAGAAAAACACAGAAAACGTTAAAGAAGCATGTGCTGACTATTCTGTTCCCCTTACCTGCGGCTCCAACTGTCTAATTGCTTTACGGGAACAATAGAAATCATCTTCCTTGAGACGTGGCTCCTCACTATCCTCTGAGTACTTGGGCCAGTCGAACCATCAATACCCGTTTCCAATTGCACCAAATACATCATGAGGGTTGGATGAACTCAGGTACATCAAGAATAACTAACATGTTGCATAGGACTTACTGTTTCAGTGTCTTTTGAATTTTCTGCGGTGCTGGAGATAGACCAGGGCCTCACACATACTAGAAGTGCCATTTCTCCGAGCTACACCCACAGCCCTTTCATATATTTTAAATATTTATTTTGTTCTTTAAACTGAACTTCCTCTGTACTGGGATGCCAGGTAGAGAGTACACTGAGGGCACCCAGCAGGACAAACAGGTTTCCTTAAAGGGTCCTAAAAGGAGAG
>PVIC010053680.1:0-11770 GCA_004025085.1 Thryonomys swinderianus
TCACATTTCTATTAAACTGGTTTTCCTGCCGGGTATCGGTCACATTTCCCTGCCTCCACTGGTGTGTCCAGTGATTTCTGATCACATGCTGTACACGGTGCACATATCATCTGTCCTCTGCACAGAGTCTGGGAGTGGCTCTGCCTATGCCTCTCCCAGTGGTTCTTGTCAAGTCCTGTGGCATTAACTACACACTCATCGTCTGGAGCTAAGCAAAGACTTGAGGAGATTCTTCACTGACCTGTGGAGCTCCTTCCTTTCCAGAACTCTGCCTGTGGCCTCTGCAGCCTCTGAAGTCTGAGACGTCAGCTCAGGGAGACTGCAGGGTTCTCTGCGGCCCTTGGGAGCTAGTCCAGGCAGAGCTCCCCTCTAGGGAGCGCCCTGCGGGTCACTTCTCTGAGCCCACTTCCTACAGCCCATCATCCAGGGTCCAAGTGGCGTCCTGTCATGGTTTGCCTTGTTTCCTAGTAAATGGAGGAGTGTAAGCCCAGTGCCACTTCCATCACAGTCAGAAGAGCTTCCTGCACAGGGGCAGGGATAGTACTTCCCAGCCCCTCCGTGGTGTCAGGCATCTCTGTTCTCTCCTCCTCAGGGCATCAAGCCAGCCAGCTTTGAGAAAGTGCATGATCCTGAAATCAAGGAGATTATTGGAGAGTGCATCTGCAAGAACAAGGAGGAGAGGTGAGTTCTAGTGCGGCGTTGGGTCTGGCTCTTTCTCCAGCTGAACTCCTTCCAGCTGGCATTTAGAGCCTCATTCCCAGTGAGAGAGAACCTCAGCAACCAGGCAGCCTGGCCCAGGCTGGGGAGTCAGTGTGGGCAGCCCTCAGTCCCACGCCCTTCTCTGCCATCCTGACCCTGGCTGGCTGGACATTTGATAGCCTGAGGCTTCCCTCTGCCCTCTGCTTTTTCTCAAGTCCTCCCCAGGAGTTGTATCCGTTTCCTTGACCTTGGTGGACAGCTCCAAGCCCGAAGCTCCTGGGTCTGCTTCAGACCCATTCTCCTCCAAACTGTACCTATGTGCTTAGGCTTCTGGTTGTTGGATGTCTCCAAGGCCTTACACCCACCGTGAAGCCGTTTTCCCCCTCAGAGCAGGGTCACCTTTTCCAGCTGGACCGCCAGAATGCTGGAGGACACTTTTCAGTTTTCCCTCCCTCAAACCAAACTGGGACACAAAACACCCACAGCTCTCAGCAGGGATGGGTTGCTGATACTTACACCCGTGAGGTGGCTCCGCAGGCACAAGACCAGAAGAAGTGAGACCCATGATAGTGCTTGCTATGTGATTACATTTATGCCAAAAGAGAGAGTGGGGCTGATGTTGGAGATATATGTTTGTGTGGCATATCCAGGCAGAGCCGAAAGTGGTCACCATAGCAACACCTAGCTGCTGGATGATCCCCTGTAGTGCCTTTCGTGTATGGGTTTGTTCCTGGCCCTGGATCCCATAGGTCCTTACTCACCTCCCTGCCCTCGCTTTTCTCCAGCACACACCCCCTTGCCTCTGCCTCACCAGTCCCCCTTCTTTTTTTTTTTTTTTGAGACAGGGTCTCGCTTTGTAGTTCAGGCTGGCTTGAGCTCACTGTGTAGCCCAGGCAAGCCTGGAACTCAGCAATCCTCCTGCCTCTGCCTCCCGGGTGCTGGGATGACAGGCGTGAGCCACCACACCCGGCACTGTGGTATGTGGTATTGATTGCTGGTGGGTGTGAGTCTCCACGCCCAGCATTGTATGTGGTTACCGGGGATCAAACTCAGGACCTTGCGCTTGCGAGGCAGGCGCTGGAACCACTGAGCTAACCCTCCCACCAGTCCCCCTTCTTGCAGGAGGTCTCCCTGCGAACTGCACTGCTTCAGAGAGGTCCAGCATGGCCCTGCATAGGGGACTTTGTGGCGCTGACCCCTCCAGCCCCACCCAGAGCCAGGGGTTCCTGATGGGAATTGGAAACTCTGTCCACATTAGCAGGGGTTCTGTCTGCACAGTGGACAGGGAGAAGAACGGAAGTCTTAGAGCGTGAAGCACTGGGGCATATCTGATGGGAACCATTTCTTCCCTCGCGGCAGTGCTTGAGTCCAAATGCTTGTGGTCAGGAGACGCCCTCAGTGCTGAGCCTTCTTGCTAGGTGGCAAAGCTAGGAACTTTCTAGTACAGCCAGCCCACGGCTGAGTGACACTGGGTGACCACCTGGTATTAAGAGGCAGTGCTGTGCATGCTTGGGTTGGAGTCCACTTGTCCCCGAGCCTCTCCTTGAACCGCGCTTCCTCCAGGTACGAGATCAAAGACCTGCTGAGCCATGCCTTCTTTGCTGAGGATACTGGTGTCCGGGTGGAACTGGCAGAGGAGGACCACGGCAGGAAGTCCACCATCGCCCTGCGGCTCTGGGTGGAGGACCCCAAGAAGCTGAAGGGCAAGCCCAAGGACAATGGAGCCATAGAGTTCACCTTCGACCTGGAGAAGGAGACCCCAGATGAGGTGGCTCAGGAAATGGTAATGTGTGCGAACCTCATGCAGCCCTGTGAATGGGCTGTGACACAGGCGGCCGAGCCTGGGGTGCTGGTCAGGGCCATGCGGTTTCTAGAGACTGGCATGAAAGCTGCCGATGGGGAGATTCTCTCGTCAGAGGCTGGGGCAGAAGGATGAGCTGTGCATGGGCAGCATCCCTAGGAGGGAGGCCGGGGGGGCCAACTGCGTGGGCCGGTGTGTGCAGTAACAGGAAAGCTTGGGAGGCCCCTCGGTGCACAGGACCTGGGGAGTCATAGCTGGGCCGCAGTGCAGGGAGGGTCCACTGGGGACTTGATGCATGAGGAAAGGCCTTGCCGGCTTTGGCCGCATTCCTGCCCAGTGTGCTGCAGTGTGGTGGCTCTGAGTTCGGGATCTCTGTCTGTCCATTTGTTTTGGAGGTGCTGTGGTAGTTGCTTTGGTCTCTGGTATTTTTCCACCTGAGAGGTGATGGAAGGGTGAGTCCTGCCCCTTCTTCCCTGTGCCCCTCCTTCCCTGTTCCCCTCCCTCACCACACCTCTGTTGAGGTTGAAGGTCTGGGATCCACAGGGGAGTAACACTTTCTGCTCAGAGTGTCCAGCTGGGCCCTAAGAGCTGGCTGCCCCAGAGTCCACTGGGCTGAAGTAGGAGAACAGCCAAGCGGGGCAAATGCACGAACAGGTGCGAAGGCTCCAGGTGGGAGTAATGGCATAATCAGGGTCATGTATGGTGTCTGGCAGGGGCCCGGGGCTGCCAGTTCTCGAGCTGTGTACCCTCAGAGTTGCTCTGACTCAGTCCAGCAGGCCTCCACTATCCAAAATGGTAGCCACAACCCGTGTGTCCCTGCTAAAATTTAATTAATTTTAAATTTAATGTAACAAATCCAGTCTCCCTGGCCACATTTAAGTGCTTAATGTTACAAAGGATCAGGGCTCTTGTAATGAACCACACAGAATGTTTTTGTCCTCGTTGTGGTCTGTTGGGAGGCACTGCTGGGGCTGGAGGGGCCGTGGACCACAGAGAGGGTCATGCCTGCCCATTAGAGCTTGTTTACAAAGCGCTGTGGACAGCTGCCTCCCGAGAGGCACGAGGGCGGGAACCTGGTTGGCAGGTGATGCTGTGCTCTTTGGAGAGCTCTGTGCCGGGTCAGGAGGCAGATATCTGCTTTATTGATTATAAAAGATGAACCAGCTCAGACAGCACCTCAGACATGTGGATGAGAACACCAGAGCTCATGCGGTATGCAAGAGCAGGAAAGGGACAAGGGTAGTCCCCGGGGAACAGCCGCCCAGGAATACTTTCAGTGTGGCAGGGTGCGCACATGGTGAATTAGGAAGAGATGAGCTGTGAATATTAATGGGAACATTGCGCAGGAAGGAACGCAGTGGCTCAGCGCAGGAGAGCCACTGGCTTGACCTGTCATTGCCACAATTGATGTTCACCCTTTTAAATAGTTCTTAAATAGGCTTTGCACTGAACACAACCCATCTGTTGGTAATGTCTGTATGTTAGTTACTTTTTTCATTGCTGAGACAAATACCCAACACCCATGGTTAAAGGGCAAAGGGTTTATTTAGCGCACAGTTTGAAGAGGTTTCAGTCCCTAATCAGCTGGCTCCAGGGCAGCATAGACGGCAAACAGGCATTGGTGAGGAGAATCAACATGGTGCACACACGGTAGCAAAAGCAGCAAGGGCTTTCTGCTCCTTTTGTCTTTTTCAGACTGTGGGATTAGGGCAGTGCCAAACCAGTGACTCAGTACAGTGGTTTAGTAACCACACACCCTTCATCCTAGCATTACACACACTAGATTCACCCATCTATGACCACATGAAGCTTTGGGGAGACACCTAAACCCAAACTAACAATCCATAAATCTAGCTATGCAGGGTGGTGGGTTCTTCATTTCCTCACCCAGGGGAAGTGGATGTGACCCGGGATGGGTGAGGAAAGGTGGGGAAGGAGGCTGCTCTGCAGAGGCCTCCTGGGGCCCAGCTCAGGTGGGGAAACTGAGGCTGGACTGTACTATGGGAGATGCATAAGTCCTTGGAGCCCAGGAATGGGGCTCAGAGCCTGGCATTTGCCCACAGTCATGTGGTACATATGTGGTTCCCAGGGCAGCAGGTTTGGGTTATGCGTGGAGGTTTGCAAGAAGGGAGCAGCGGCCTCACAGCCATGAGCCCAGGGAGGCAAGTGGGTGTAATGGAGCCATTCCTGGGGTTTGCATGTGGCCAAGGAGGGTGAGCTGAGGTCCTTTTGAAGCCCCTGGCTGTAGGGCTGCTGGGGCAGGCCCTGTGCCACCCTGGGCTTTTCCCCTGAGGGCATGGTCTCAGCGCCTAGAGCCTGAAATCCTAAAGAGTGCTTTGGGAGCTTGCTGGTGCCCTGGCTAGGGGTCTGCTGTCCCCAGACAGTGGCCTGTACCCAGGGCTGTGAATGGCACCAGGAGGGAGATTTTGGGTGGGCACACCACTGGTGGCTGGAGCCCAAGGTGGCCCTGGTCAGTCTGCTGCCAGGGTCACATTCCCAGCCCAGGCACAGAAACCTCTGCTGTGAGAGGTCTCCACTGCAAGGCCAGACTGCTTCCTAGAAGGCTTTCTATGGCTCTTGGTGGCAGCATGGGGTGCACAGAGCTGCATTTGCAAATTGAACTTTACAGATTTATCACACCCTTCATTCAGAGGATCACCAGCTTCTCTGTCCTGTGCCATCATGAGTGCCATTTCTGTTCAGCGATATGACAGTTGTGCCCTCACTTCTTATTACAAAGAAAGTGAAAAGGGAAGGGCCATGGTAGCTGTGGGCGTGTGAGGTTTGACGCTGCCTGTGTGCTCAGAGTGTCCTCCCAAGGGCTCTCTGTGTTGGCCACTGGTGCAGCACCAGGGTGACCAGAGAGGAGGCAGCCTCTCCAGGAGACGGCAGGAAGTCTCCCATGCCTGTGGGGATGAGGAGGGCCCTGGGGCACCATGCAGGCTGTGGCCTGGCAGGGAACATGCTGCTTCGGGTGCAGAGAAATGCCCTCAGGAGGAGCCAGTGAAATGAGGTTCTCCTGCTCCTTCCACAGGTGGGGTTGTATCTGCCCGGTGTTCCTCAGGGGGTGAGGGGTTTGGGAGCTCAGTCAGGGGCCTGGTGCTGCAAGATGGCTGGGACACAAGGGCCATCCATGCCAGGGTGGGCAGTGCATCTTGGAAGGTGCCCAGGATCCCAGAAAAGTGGATTCTGAATGTCTGGGCTCTGGTTAGATCTCAGCCTCCCTGTTTGGTTTTGGTTCCCTTAAGACAGTGGTGCCTCAAACCCAAATGTGCCCTGGGCTCTGCTTGGCTGTTTTCAGGGCCAGAGCCTCTTAGCAGTCCTCCTCACACCTCCTTGACATTGGTACAGGACGGCCTCCCACAGGACAGGGCATTATGGATGTGGCTGTCACCTCAAGTAACCCCTGGCACTTGGCTGACCTCACAGATTGTGTTCCTGGCTCAGTTCCAGGAGGGGCCCTGTCCCTGGCACCCCTCCCTGCTCTATTTCATTTACTGCCCTCCCTTTCCTGTGCTATCCATCTCTTACCCTGATTTTCATTGCAAGATGTGCCCCTGTGGTAGAGGATCTGTGGAGAGGGACCTGACTTTTGCCCAGGCACCAAGCCCTGGTGAAGTAGTGTACTTGTCCACTCTGCTGAGGAAAGAGAACAGGCCCAGCCTGGGCAGCCGCCCATGACTGGCTTGAAAGCCACGGGGCTCTATTCTAGGACCAGCCCCACTGGGGTGCCTTGTTTACAGCTCCATCCTGTCCTCTCTGGGCCCCAGGAGGTCTGTCCAGGTTCCAGCCTCTCCCTCTGTCTTCACATCTGTTGGAGACTGGCCCAGAGTCATCTCTGGGGGGTCTGCCACCTTTCCTGGGGTTTTGCCGCCAGTACCTCCCTGGACCCAGGATGGAGGGGGCCTTGCTGTACCAGGCACCCTGAGTCCAGGGAGTCGCTGAAATCTGGGGCTGTTCTGAAAAACCGAGATACCCAGGTATGCAGTGTGAGATGGCTCTGGGGTCCAGAGGGCCTCTGGAGGAAGATGGGGACAAAGATGGGCACATGGAGCAGGGTGCAGATCAGCAAGACAGAAAGTGAGGCTGAGCTCTGGGCAGGCCTGGGCTGCTTGCCTTTGATTTGCCTCTGGGGAGTGGGGGACCCCCCCACCCCGCCACCAGGGGAGTAGGTTCTTGGGTCAGCTCTTCCTTTTGCTTCAGAACTCCAGACAGTATGCCGCACTGGGGTGGCACAGAGTGTAGCTGTGTGCTTACCTGTTTGGGAGGAAAATAGAAATGCCTTGGTGAGGAATTCTGGGGAGACTGTGACGACAGAAGAAGGGAAGAATCGGCTGTGACTCAGGGTTGGCAGAACACAGAAGCAGACCCGGAGGTGAGAGGCCACCAGTTATGGCGTGACCTAAGGTCACCTGGGCACTTAGGTTCAACTTCAGTCATGTATGTGCTCTGGTTCCCTTTGTACACCTGCTCCCCAGGTATAAGCAGCAGGGCTACCCACTCTGGCGCATAACCAGCATCAGCCAGTCAGGGCCCTCCCAGCCTCCCCAGAAAGGCTCCGCTGAGCCTGGTTTCCTCTGGGATGGGAGATCATCCAGTGCCTGGCATTTTCCAGGCGGGCTGGTGGCTGGGCCTGTGCGCGCTCCCCTCTGGGCTCCCCTCCGTTGTCTCTGTCCTGGCTGGCTGTCTGCCTTGACTGTGCCCACTTCTGCCTGACTCAGTCATGCCGTGAGGGAGCTTCATTCTCTTGAGTGATATGTAATGACAGAGACAAAGACAAAGGCAGAGACAGACAGACTTAGAGGACAGAGAGAAGAAGAGACCCAGGGAGGGAGGTAGAAAAAAGAGAGGGGAACTGATACTTAGTTACAGAAAAACAGAGACAGATGCCACAAGAGACAACCAACACCATCAGGAAGACCCTGCCTGGGCCCCCAGGTGATCTGTACTCCCGCCCTCCAACACATAGATGCAGAACATGACTTTAGGTTTGGAGCACCATCACCTTTCAAATCATCATTGTCTCACTGCGTACTTTGATACTCACGTGTCCTAGATTTGCTAGCAGGTAGCCCCAGGGCCAGCTCCTGTGTCCCTGGCATTCTCTGAGCTCATTCGCCCAGTTTTCCTGCCCCCCCCCCACATTGAGCCTTACAGGGCTGTGAATGCTATGGCCCAGGCCCGTGTGTGGACCAAGCTCAGGAGGACGTGTGTCTGCATGTGTACACACAGACACTCCAAGTCTGTGCATCACTTCTGCCGTTCCCACTGCCAGCTCCGGCCCCATCCGACGCCACCGCTCTTTATTCTGGCTCCCTGCTTTCCAAATGGGAGGAACCTGGTTGCCTGCCTCTCGTGTATGTTCTTGAGTTGCCAGCCTGCCTGGTGCCCTAGTTGATCTCTGTCCAGGGATCCTCCCTCACGGGGCACACTCCCTTGGCCCACAGGTGCCCTGTATCTTTAGGACTGAGATACTCGGGCAGGGATTTGAAGTCTTGGTGCTGCTAAGTTTCCATGTGTTGGTCATGGGTCACACCTGCAGTCTAGGCGGAGCCCTTCAGAAGAGGTCTGTTTGCAGAACGTGCTTTTGCCACGAGTATTTTTCATGTTCCAAGTGATCTCTGGGCTCCTTAGCAAATGTTCTCAAACTCTCAGCATGGTGAATGGGTCTTAGCATTTTGCCAGGTGCCGGTGCACATGTACTGCTCCCAGTGACAGAATAGCTTCCTTTGTCTGTGTACAAGGCAGGGCAGGGACGGGGAGGTCACAGAGCCCTTGCTGTGCACCAGCTGCCTGTGGATTTCAGAGGCGATTACTCCTGGGGTGATGAGAGAAACTGCTCCTGAGGAGAACCCCACAATCTGGAGCCTATAGCACAGAGTGGCAGTAGTTCTGGTAGTGGGGTGTGGGGGGGCATCTGGTCCCCAAGACACTGACGAGGTCTCTGCCTTTGCAGATTGACTCTGGATTCTTTCATGAAAGTGACGTGAAGATTGTGGCCAAGTCCATTCGTGACCGTGTCGCATTGATCCAGTGGCGACGGGAGAGGATCTGGCCTGCGCTGCAGTCCCAGGAGCCAAAGGACTCAGGCAGCCCTGACAAGGCCAGGGGGCCCCTTGCACCCCTGCAGGTCCAGGTGACCTACCATGGGCAGGCTGGGCCACTTGGGCCACCTGAGCCTGAGGAGCCAGAGGCTGACCAACACCTCCTCCCCACCATGCTGCCAGCCAGTGCCACCTCCCTGGCCTGTGAGTACAGAGTGGGGTCACTTCGGCCTGCTGGGTCCCTGTTCCTCTGCTACCCAGTGACACCAGCTGTAGAGCAAAGAAAAAAGTCTTCCCCTCTACTAGAATATTTTGTAAGGAGGCCCAGTCCAACACTGGCAGCTTGGCACGTGGCATCATGAGCTCTGAGCTGTCCTCACACACTGGGTTACTGCTTCCAGCAGTTAGTGGTACCCAGGAGCTCTAGCTGGGCTCTGTGGCCCCTGCCAAGTCTACTTCCTGCCACCACCCCTGCTACCAGGGCATGCCACCGTATTTGGAGGAAGGCATATCCAGGGGTTGTGGGGCCAGCAGATTCCCTGCCAGGTGCTGGGACACTTGGGCTCTGATTCCTTGGCCAGTTGGCCCAATCTCATAGCCCGTCCTGTGGGGTATGGACAGCAGGTGCAGGAGAGCATCCTGCAGGGGAAGGGGCTTTCCCTACACTCTCCAGAGTTCTGTGACTAGGCTTTAAGACTTGCTAGAGTCCAGCTTCTTAGGTCAGATGGGCCCCAAAGTGCTATGAGCCAGTAGAGTTAGACAGGGCTGGGTTTGTCTCCAACCCACACCATGAATTTGGGGGCTTGGAGCAGTCTCCTTCTCTCTGGGGAGACAGATGGCCCCAGCCTCATAGAGGGATGTGAAAGCCAGGTGAGATGTCACCGTCTGCTGTGTGGAGGGGATGCCTGCACCGTGGATGAGCATGCTGTGTCCTAGAGTGCTCAGCTGGCATCATCCACTTCCGGTCTTGTCTTGGCTCCACTCTCGAAGCCATTTCATTTGTCATTTTCAAGGCATTGCCAATGGGAGTCACTTTGAAGCAGGCTTGACCTAAGACCATGTGAGCAGATCCAGTTTCTTCCCCTCCATAGGCAGAAAAGGGCCCTGTGTTGGTCCTCAGTGTCTGAAAGTTCAGCCATGAGCTGAGCCCAGGACTTTGTGCACTCTGTAAATCTGCAGGGACAAGAACTACAGAGCCCATTGACCTGCTTGGGCCAGTATTTTAGGTTTTTCATGTGAAAAGACTAAAACTCTGTTAATTTATTTAATACATACTTATTTCATCATTAACATAGCTAAAGGTTGTTCATAGTAGGTATTTCTATTCCAATAAGTAACCTTGACTTATTTAGGAGACTTTGCCTGCTGTTCATTCACTCCACCTACTCATGGTTTGTCCATTTTCTGAGAAACTAAAAAATTAATTAAAAAGCACATTTTTGGGGGTGTGGGGAGATTCTCCATATCTGACACACCAGGACACACTTTAAAGTTGTAATTATTGCCGGTCATGGTGGCTCCCGCCTGTAATCCCAGCACTCGGGAGGCAGAGACAGGAGGATTGCTGAGTTCGAGGCTTGTCTGAGCTACATAGTGAGCTCAGGGCCAGCCTGAACTACAAAGCGAGACCCTGTCTCAAAAAAAAAAAAAAAAAAAGTTGTAATTATTCATTAGACAACTTTTAGGGTGAGAAATAAATGATCTCTGTTGCACTTTGAGGAGACCTGGTTAAGGGTTAGAAGTATTTTTTTTTTATAGACAGATGTTGCAGTTCAGGTTTAACATACTCTGAGAAATCAGATGGTGACATGAATGTCTGATGGCTAGTCAGTGCATGTCAGGTGTGGATGAGCTCTGAGAATAGCCCACTTGTGTCTCATGAGCAGAGGTTACGGACACAAGAACTCAAAATGCCTAAGACGGTGTATAGCAAGGCAATTGTCCTCCCAGAGGCAAGGCCTGCTATAAGTCTGTGAGCTCTTCCATAGGTAACCCTTCATGGTGATTCACTGTGCACATGTAGACACACAAATACTTGTGCATACACAGGCAGACACATTCATGTACATGCAGATACTCATAATGTATATCCACACAGGCACAGATACATGCAGATATACACAAACGTGCATATCCCACACTTGTACAGCAACACGTGGGTATGCACAGATACAGGTGTATACTCAACCATGCATATGACTCATGTAGATGCATGCACACAGGCAGGTACAAATGCATATGCACATATATAAGCACTCACATACAAATACACTCCATATCCTTCTCTGTTCCACAGTGGATCTACCTCAAGGCCATCCTGTTTTTGTCTCCCATCTGGCTGAAGAGTGTCCTACAATGGCCAGTCATGTTGTGCTTATTTATAGTGAGCTGAGGGAGATGCCAGGCGGCACACACATCTGAGCAGGTGCTGCACGTCGTGGGTGGTGAACAGATGCACATTTGCACCTTGCAAGATAAAGCACCAGATCCGCTTTCACGATTCTCTGTCTTCCCTTTGCCACCCCAGCAGTCCTGATCAGACTTGGCTTCCTTGCTGCTTACGCAGCTGAGGCTGCAACAGTGTAGTCTTTCATTGGGTTCCCAAATGACCTCTAAAATTAATTTTCATTTTAACAAGTAATGAACACATCACTTTCAAAATCTAAAATGCTGTACACATGGTTGGAGATGCTATACTTGAGCCTTGTCAGGTGGTACACACACCCCCTCTTCTCCCTCTTCCTGTGTAAGTGGAACTGACCAGTTGGCTCATTAAAATTCAGAGCTTCCTGTCTAATTGGTTTTGCCCAATTAAACCTGAGAAATCCTTATGTCTTCTAGGTTGAAATTAATTCTCCTCAGTCCCTTGAAAAAAATTGTTTTAATTCAAAGCCAGTAAGACTTCCCCTTCACTTGTTTAGAATTACGAATGGGCACAATACTCACTCTGGGACATGGCCTCATTTAAAAACAGTTAGGTATCTATAGGTGGTAAATCCTAATGTTTCTGTGGCTTTGGAGATCTGGAAGCAGTGATCCAAGGGGCCATTTCAGACAGGTGTTTGGTTTTCACTTCTTGGCACATCTTGATGAGACAGGCTCGTGGGCCATGGGGTTCTTGTCTGCACCCCTCATGTTCAAGGAATTTCGTTCCTGCCAACCTGACCCATGTATGGCCAGCCTCCAGGAACCTATCTGGGGCTGTGCGTACTCAATACACCCCCTT
>PVIC010053681.1:0-11764 GCA_004025085.1 Thryonomys swinderianus
TTTTTTTTTTTTTTTTTTTTTTTTTGCTTTTGAGACAGGGTCTCGCTTTGTAGTTCAGGCTGGCCCTGAGCTCACTATGGTGCCCAGGCAAGCCGCCGCAAACTCAGCAATCCTCCTGTCTCTGCCTTGTCACCTTATTTTTGTTCATTGAGGATCTTAGCTTGCAGTTTTCTTCAGTCAGCACATGAAAAAGGTGTCTTGTTACACGCATTTCCCTGCAGGTCCCCATAATTCTTTTAGCTGTACCATCATTTGATTCAATCTGCGGATACCTGGACCCATCTCTTGCCTTTTTACTCATCATCATCCCAGACATGGAATCATCCATCAGGTCATGTGTTTCTCCATCACTTCTTCCCATTCTGCAGCCCCAAGTTTGTGTGAATGTTGTCTCTGGTACCCATGATGAGACCTCCTGAACTGTTTTTCTGAGCTCACTGCCTTCCTGTCTTCATAGGTCACCTGCTGCCAAAGCCTCTGCTGGAGGTTCCTGTGCTCTTAAGAGTGAACCTCAAATCCTTAATACTGCTTCTGAAGACCCAACCCATCTTGCTGTATCTATAGTCTGTATCTCAGACTCTTGGTTCTTCTCATCATCCATCACCACTGTGACATTCAGTGTTCATGTCTTTCAGGAAAGAGGCCAATGCAGGGAAGCACTGTTCAGACTTATTTAATTATATATATTTCTCCAATTAGCTGAAGTTCTCTAATGGCTGTGGCAGTGTCTGTTTTTCACTGTCCTTTTCCTAATGTATCTTCCTTAATTCCACTCAGACACAGGAGCCAAGGAAACAGTTTTACATGATCAAATGAAGGAATGACTGGATAATGTCCCATCTGAGGTTTACTCTTACTGGAAGATGTAAGAAACAATCCATAGGAACATCATTTAACAAAGGATGAGAGACTTCCTTTCTAATTTATGTTTGCTCAAATGATGACAGTCTTAGTTCTTTGCAGGTGTTCTTAGCTGCACAAAGCCATGAACTACTTATGTAACTACCCCAGGGGCAACCAAGGCAGTGATTATTGCTAAACCATCAGTCTCCATTGCATCAGGACCTTTGATCTAGGAAGCACTACTGGGACTTAGAGCATCGACTGCTATATCATTATATTTCTGAAATTATAATTGGAAAAGAATTAACTAACAGACCTTGACAGGCTTTTAGGAGAGGTTAGGGATATGGAAGGGTTGAAGCCAGGGCTGTTTTTTAAATGAAATTCAAATATAGTTAAGTGGGCCACATTGCAACATGTGTCTGAGCAGCCACTTTACTAGATACTGAACGAATAAAAGGCCTCGTTTGGTAGCTAGGCAGGCTGAGACACACAAATCTTACTACTTAAGATAAGCACTCTACCCATATAGCACTCCTGCCCCTAAGTCCTGGATGTTGCTTGCCCTGTGAGAAAGAAGAAAAATTCACTCTCAAATCAGTAAAATCAGAGATACTGTGACTACAAGCTATGTGGTGGGTATGAAGTCAGACCTTCAGGGTTACAGTAGCACCTTACAACAAAGGAAGCTATAAGTTTACTTCTGTGTGCTGCTGCCAGGGCTGGCCCCATCTCCAAGAACAGATACCTGGAAAGAAACGGGAGGAAGGTGGCCAACGGGCAGAAATGACCACTTGTTTTATGGGACACTGTAGGACTCAGAGCAGGACAAATGGGCAAACACGTGGACAGGATATACAAAGGATGCCATCGCAAAGGGATGGTTTCAAAATATCAGATAGCCTTCCTCTTACTTTTTCTGATTCACCTATCCACCACCTGAGCTTGTGTCAGACATCAGGTTCATCTTTTCTTAGAATTATGATTTATTTACTATGTAATTTGTTATTAATAAACAATTATTAAATATATACAATTCTGTTTCTTTAAGTAACATTGTTTACACTATAAATTAAATTTGGTCTGGGGCCGGAGGGTTAGCTCAGTGGTTCTGGCGCCTGCCTCGCAAGAGCAAGGTCCTGAGTTTAATCCCCGGTAACCACATACAGTGCTGGGCGTGGAGACTCATGCCCACCAGCAATCAATATCACATACCACAGTGCTGGGCATGGTGGCTCACGCCTGTAATCCCAGCACTCGGGAGGCAGAGACAGGAGGATTGCTGAGTTCGAAGCTTGCCTAGGCTACGTAGTGAGCTCAGAACCAGCCTGAACTACAATGCGAGACCCTGTCTCAAAAAAAAAAAAAATTTAAATTGGAGTCTGGAGATAATATGAGCATCTTATAGGAAAATGTGTTTTGAAATCACACTTCTGGGATGTGTAATATTATATCTCAGAGTCAGCCAGACTGGAGTGTGGCTCAGTGCCAGGGCACTTGCAGAGCACGCTACAGTCAACTGGTCTCCAGCATGACAAACAATGAAAACCGTACTTCAATCTCACCATCAGGTTTAGAAGATTCCTAAGGCATGTATTATCCATATTCATGAGAAAAATTAGAGCCAAATTTAAAATGAAATAATGACATTTTATATATACTTGGTTTCCGGATATCTTTTTGCTTTATTTTTGGAAATACTGTCTCTTTATTTAATTCAGGCTGGCCTCGAACTCACTATGTGGCCCAGGCTGGCCTCGAACTCAGTGATACTACTGCTTCAGCCTCTCGAGTGCTAGCATTACAGGTGTGCACCACCAGACCTGGCTGATTTTGCAGATATCTTATAGAAAAAGCAATTACATCCTTTAACATCTACATTCAGATTTACCTTTTCTGGTCCTTCCTGTGCCTGCCTAAACATCATTCCTACCTGGGTGTGACCTTTGAACTGGTAGGATGACTATGAGGGAAGGTGCTTCCAAGTATAGATCACAAAGTAGATAAACCTTCAGACAGGGATTTCCACTTTCTGCACCACTATGGGCTACTTGGGATATGATCCTTTTGCCTAAGACCAGGTATATTGATTTTCTTCCTTTTTTCAATAGTACATGTTTGCAGTACTTAATGAGTACATTCCCCATGGGGAGTTGTAGACCTTTATACATCCCCTTTCCCTCAGCTCCTTCCACTCACATCCCTGGATCCCCTTCCCATCTATAAAAGGTCACCTCACTATTTCCTATCAACACCAGATATGTTGACTCTCCAACAGAATGCTTCACTTGTTTTTGATCTAGAATTTTGTGTGCAGGAAAGGTGTGGTACTGAGAATTAAATGTAGGGTCTTTGCACTAAGCCACACCCCAAGACTCTCTAATTTTTTGTTTTAATTTTGAGACAGACCTCCTTGAATTGTTAAGTTGCATAAGTTTAGGCTCAAACTTCAGATCCTCCTGCCACCATGTCCAGCTTGATCTAAAAATTTAGATCTAGGGTTCTCTTTATATTTAATGAATAACATGTAGCTATCAACTTTACACAAGAATAATATTTCAATGACAGCATTCACCTTTGATTTAGCAAAATATAAATAGGCCAGAATAGCATTTAGTATGTAAAGTAAGTATGACATTTATTATACTGTATGCATATTCTCTGCACAGTCATATAAGGCTTTATCAAGGCAAATTTTTATAAACATGAAATACACATATATATATATATAAGCTACATGCACATAAGGGCATGTTCTGTGCACTGTAAGCTATTTAGCAACAAACATCCTCTATGAGGCATCTGCTGCTTCTAACAACTTTGTTAAATACTCTGAGAGGAATTTTAGGGTCCCGTTGAGAAATTCAAGTTCCAGGGTGTGATGTGACCAGCTCTGGTGATAAAGCTAAGCTAAACCAAAGGTGGTGAAGCCAAACCCAGCACTGTGGGCCTCAGCTGATGCTGCCTCAGGATTATCTCCACCTGGTCCCCAGCACCACCAAGATGGGTGCTACTCTAGCCTCATCTGATCATCACCTGCTTCTCAACATCTGCGCTCCCAGCAGCAAGAGTATTTCTTTCCTCATGGCCTAAAGACTCTCACACTTAAAACATATTTCAGTCTTTACTGTTACACCAGACTTTTTAGTTTTTTGCTGCCTAAACTAAGCTGGTTTTGAACTTTCCCCAAAAGCTCCAATATAACAGTCTCCCACTTACTATTTTTCTGCTTGTTCATGGTGCAAAAGTGTTACATATGAGTAGAAACCATACTTGGCATTTTGAATTTGGATCTTTCTCTGGACTATGTGGTGTGATCTTCTTGTCATACTGCAGCAGTGACCACAGCTCCCAGGCAGGGTTTACACCTGACCCACACCATTTTGAATTTGGATCTTTCTCTGGACTATGTGGTGTGATCTTCTTGTCATACTGCAGCAGTGACCACAGCTCCCAGGCAGGGTTTACACCTGACCCACACCATTTTGAATTTGGATCTTTCTCTGGACTATGTGGTGTGATCTTCTTGTCATACTGCAGCAGTGACCACAGCTCCCAGACAGGGTTCACACCTGACCCACACCAGCATACTGCACCACTAAGCTGTGAGGACCTGTAAATTTGAGGGGTTCCCTGACTTTTCTGCCCAAAGCAATACCAATTCACAATAGTTTTAATGGGCCATAACCTCATTCTAAGTCTGGGAGCATTTGTACTTGTTTTCATTTCAGGATCACCAAGCATCTAACCTATTTACATGCCTGAGTTCTGTGTAAAAGGGCTATGTTGGTGGGATGTGTTGCTAGAGTACACCTGAGTCGGGTAGTAGTCCCTGGGCTGTCTCATACATAGGCACCAGGAACTTGTGAGAAGTGGCCCATAATGTCAAGGAAAGACTGAGGACAGTGCTGGCCATGTGTCTCTTGAGAGTATGAGTGTTGGAGGTCTAGCAAGGTCTCTAGATTAATAATCTGGAAGACAGCCAGGTGTGATCATGGGAGGCCTGGAAAGCACACTTCATGGTGTGTTAGGAGCTGGTGAGCTTCTGAGGGATGAGACTGGCCTCTTCACTTACTGCCCACCACTAGGCTCCAGATGACAGAGCAGATCACAGCTCTCCCCACTGTGGATGGTTCCATGTCTTAGTCTGCTTTGTATTGTTAAAATAGAACATCCCAAGTTGAGTATTGTAAACAATACAGGTTTATTCATCTTACACTTCTGGATCCTTGGAGGTCTGAGATTGAGAAGCCAGGGAGAGGTCCATTCTGTAATGGTTAGTGGGAGACATCACATGGCATGGGGGAAGGAGGGCAAGAGGGTACAGAACTGATACAATCCTCACATTAGTCCATTTATGAGGGTAGAGTCCTGTGGCCAAGTCACCCCCTCAATATAATGGCAGTTAAGTTTCATAGAGAATTTTGGAGGGAGTCTTCACATCTAGCAATCAATTAACTGGTATCATTGATCGCATTACAAGACGCTGAAATCATCCAGCCAGTGGTCTGGGAGCCACTCAGATGACCCAATGGAGATTTCTGGCCAAAAATATTCATGGGACAAAGAATGGTAAAGATCCCAGGAAGCCACTGAGGACCCCTTAAGTTGCTGATGAATCCCATTTCACAGGACAGTTCTCTGTAAAAAGAAATAGGTGTTGGCAATGAAAGCCTGTGTGACAATTTTCTTCCCAAAATTTCAGTCCATTTTCACTTTAGCAAATTTCCTCATAGTTCGGGCTCCATTTGTTCTTCCAAATCAGAAGAGTGTGAGAATGTAGCTTTGAGATCAGGCCGGAAGTTTTTCTTGGGTTTGAGCACTGTGTCCCCAAGGGTGGGCCAGTGATAAGAGCCTCCACCTCTAACAAAGTAGCCACAGATCTGCTCTTGCCGACCAGGCCACATGTTCTCAAAGGCAGAGATGTGAGCTGGCCAGAGACAGTAGCTGCTCACCACTGGCTTTGTTCATTGGCGGTGTCATTGCAGTGTTGTCAAACCATTTTTAAATGAGGACATCTGTGCCAGGAGACGAGAAGAGCTCACAGGCTAACAATACCGAATTGTCACTTCAATAAGAGGAAGACAGTTAGGCAGAAGAAAGCACCTTAACAACTGCTTTAATGTGTAAGACTAATTTGAGAATCTGAGATGCCTGACTGAGATGGGCCAGAGCCTTTTCTGGACTTGCGTCCTTAGTAAAGCAGAATGAGCTGTTCTAACATCCCCTAAATTATGACCTCATTCATTGGCTGCTGGTTGGAAACTGAGTTGGGAGTTCTTTGTTTGGAAGCACACTGAAGGCAAAGAACAGAAGCAAAAAGTTCAATTGAAAAAAATATCCGCACAGTACAGCACAAATAAGGGACTGTGAGCATAGCTCAGCAGTACAGTGGGTACCTACCATGTGAAGGCCTGACTTTGGTCCTCAGCAACACACACAGCAGTTATTAGTATATCTAGTTAAATGCTGCATGTAGGAGCCTTGCTGTTCTTGGGTGTGTGTGTGTGTGTGTGTGTGTGTGTGTGTGTGTGAGTGCGCGCGCACGCGCGCGTGTTGACTACATACCCCCAGATTATGCCCAGTCTGCCTCCAGCAAGCAGACATTGTTTGTGCTCCAGTGACCTTCAAGATCAGGGCCACCCATCTGGAAAACTTTCATCGCTCTGAATAGTGAATGTGGAGGAGGCACAGTCTCTTCGCTGACCTCAGTCTTGGCACTAGCTGCAGCCATTAGTCCTGGCTTTGAATTTTGGTGGCCACTACTGCAATCTTATTTACCGCCAGGCAGGAACAAGACAGAGGATGAGCTGTAGGAAGGCGAGACAAAGCCACCTTCAGAGCTGTTCGTGGCAGTTTTCCAAGGTTCTTGGAGCTCTGAAGGTGGATGTGAGAGTAGAGATGAGAGGCTGCGACTCAGCTGAGCTGGGGATAATGGCTAAGGAGGACACAGATTGACTGTGTAGCATGCTACAGCTTCCTGACCTCCAGGTTCAGAGACAGGAAGTATATTTTTTGTCTTTGACCTTTGCAAATCCTCATTTTTTCCACCTCATCACCCCATAGGATTGGCAAAGTAAACAAACATCCATCCCCATTGAGGAAACACCATTTTCCCCACAGGAATGCGGTTAGCCCAGTAACCCAGATAAGCCAAGCCAGTCACTCACTTGTATGAACTGACACCTTTCCCTTAGACGAGATTATTTAGCCTGGTCCAGCTATCTACATCTATGTTTTTACATATACTTGTAATTTATAAACATGTAATTGAAATGAATATTTAAATGAAGCGAGAGCCTCTGGCTCCTCTGAACCTCCTCTGCCATCCTCTGCAGAAGTGATGCCAAAGATTCAGATACATAAGGGGCGTTCTTCCTTCCCCTAGTTGTAATATGTACACTGGGCCCAGAAGGGAGGGTGTCTAGTCTTAAGGGGAATATATAGAAAATTGCTTCATCTCTAGAATTAGGACTTCAGGTGAATTCTACTATTGAAATGTTACAAACTATGGCTAAGTTAAATGATAACTATATAATATACGGGGAGAAAGGAGAAGAAATAGCCTGGCCCTTCCTTGCCCCTGCCCTCACATCTTTCCTACCCCTGCTTCCTGCTGATGAAGCTTGGCCGGAAGCTATTTGTCAGGACAGCCTGAGAGTTGTGGAGCCAAAGAGAAAACAATGGCTTGAGAAAGAACCTAAGAGCAGGGAAGAAAATAGGCAGAGGCACAATAATGTGAAAAAGATCATAGTGAATGATCCAACACTGCTGAAGGGGTCCAGTATAGGTGGAGTGAGTCCCACATCTCTCTGAAGTCCAAAGGCAGCCAGTGGTATGAGATTCCATAAGTGCACTTGCAGGTTGGGAAGAACACTGACAGCAGACAAAAGGGTGGTTGAAGACGAACCCCAGCATGAGACAGGAGAGCACTTATGAGGCCAGGGCAGATGGCCGGGTAACAATTCCACACACCCAAAAGGCAGTGGTGGTCTCACACTGCAGAGACTGGTGAAATGGGATGATGAGTCTTAATTTAAGTGACCAGTGAACCACAGGGGCATGCCAGTAGGTGACACTGCTGGGGCTGGAGCCTCATCACTAATTATGCTTTCACTGATAGCTGTGCAGAGCTCCTTCCACCTTATCCCCCAGGATGTAGGGTTGGGCCAGAGCCCCAGGGATGTGTTCCAAGACCTTGGTGGAAGAGTGAAACCTCAAATATTACTGAACCCTAAATACACAATGGTGTATTTCTATACCTACATGTAATAAACTTTCACCTTTTTATGTAAAGAGGGCACTTTACAGCATTTCTTTGGGGTTTCTGAATGGTCAACATCACTGCTTTTATGCTCTGGAGCCATTATAAAATAAAATAAGGGTTATTTGAACACAATCACTGTGATACCATGACAACAGTCTAATAACCAAGACTGCTACTGACTACATGGCAGGTAGCATATACAGACAGCAAGGACACACTTCATAAAGGGACGATTCACACACTGGGTTGGGCAGAGCAGGATACCATGAGATTTCATTCTGGTTCTCAGAACAACATATGAAATCTATGAATTGCTTACTTCTGGAATAATCCATTTAATATTTTTGGATCACATTTGTCTAAGCATAACTGAAAACATAGGAAGTAAAACAGGAGTGATTAGTGTAGTAGCAGGTAACTCCGTCTCACTGCTGTCCAGGGTCCTAATCTCTGCAAAGAGGGATCAAATGTTTGCTGCAGTAATCCGCTCTCATGCTGTGATTCAGGGATCCACATGTACATTCATTTATTTAGCATTTCACATGTCACCGTTTTCAGTGTCACATTGTCTATAGTTTATATGAACACACTAAAACTTTCCTGCTTATACATAAACCTGGTATGTGTCCTTGAATTTAAAATTTAAGATTTAAATTTTGTTCAGAGCTGTTTTTAGAAAAATTTCATTACTAGGAAGAAACATTCTGCAGTATTCTAAAGTTCATATATTGCAGAATGCAGCTGTAGACAACTGGATTTCACAATATTCCCATCAAAAATTCTTGTAGTGCTGTTCATCAGTATCTTTGGCGAAGCTCCCACAATTTGCAAGACTTTCTATAAAACCACTAATTGAGTTGCAACCCTTGTTAGTTAATAGAGGTCAAAGTGTTAGTTCTAAATAATGCAACTTGTTAGGTTGCTTAGAAATTCCAGGAAAAGCTTTTTGTTTTCTTTCATGATTTTCAGTTTCAATCTGAGCAGTACACAATAGTCACATTGTTCGCCTTCTGAACAAAATGGTAAGTCACTAGCTTTTTAAAAAGTGTGTTGCCCCAATTAGAAACAGACTTTCTGGATGTATTTTACAGAATCTTTACTCACACTTAAGTAAATTTTAAATAAATACTTATTAATTAGTATTTAATTATAAGATTACAATTAGTATTATTAGATTATAATTATATTATTAGATTATAATATAATGATATATTACCATTATTGGATTATAATTATTAGTATGTAATACTAATAATTAGTATTATAAGATTTAATTAGTATTATAAGATTAGTAGTTATTAATTAGTATTATAAGATGCTCAAATTATAAAAATGTGAGCATCTTCATACTGGGAAAAGTATAATGGTATATAGGGACTTGTTGCCTTGGTATAGCCCTACATCTGTAGATGCAAATGGATACAGGCAGAGCCAGGCATAGAAGCACGTGCCTGCAATGTTGATCCTTAGGAGTCTGAGACAGGAGGCTCACCATGTGTTCAAGGATAGCTTCAGTTAAGGCCAGTCTGAACTACATAAGACTCTTGTCTCCAAGAAAAGAAGAAGACAAAACTGTATACAAGCAGCCTAACTGACGATCTGACAATATCACAGAGTTAAGTAATCACAGTTCTGGTGCAGTTTTGTCCAAGAACAGCCATATAAAACTAGTATTATTATATGCTTTAGTAATATAGCTTGATGAGATGCCTGAAGCTGTGTAGGAGCACCAAATTAGGCATCATGTTCATTCTAGGGGTTTCAGGAAGGAATTTCCAGAGAAGATATTTGCCATTGGTCTCAAAAAATGATTAGGTATTAGATTTGGGATATGTAGACTTTTCTAAGGCCATTTCCCCACTTAGTTTTCTTTCTACCAGTTTAGTACATTGGGCCATCCTTCCAGAGAGTAGTCATTTATTTCCCAGATTTATCCCTGAAAACTCCCATGTCTTAGAAAGTTCATTTCTGGCTCAGCTGGATGGCTGTCACTCTAATTTACTGCCTGCTAGTCATAACTTGAGTTCCTGACTCCTCTGTTCCTTTGCTTGTGTCAGTTGCTCTTCACTCTCTTGAGTTTACTGTGAGGCCTGTACAGATCTTGCACACAACAGACTCATGGATTGATTAGTTAATAGGAACATAAATGTTTGTAGCTCTTATTTCAGAGATGACGATGAAGCAGATTACATAAATGGTTTCCTGAGAATCACGTGACAGTATTAAGTTTAGAATTTAGGTCTAGATGTATGTCATCTATGGATCAAACTACCTAAAAACATGCTTCCCAACACACCTTCAGCCCTAAGGGTAAGCTTAACACAGGTGTCCATGTTGGTTATAAAATCTCTCCTAGTCCCCTCTAGTAAAAGTGTCCAGCTGAGTACAAGTCAGTGTCATACCTTCCTCCTTTGTGTTCCGAATACAAGTCAACATGTACTATTACTGCTTAATATTCAACCAGTCGTTTCCTGTAAGCTGAACTTGAATATTTAAACTCTAATTCATTTCAGGACTCTGAGACCTGGAACAACCACTGTCCTTCCCCAACTCAGATAATCCAGTGTTAGGCTTATTTTGGGACTGGATAGATTTCACATCCAGTCTAGTGTGATGAATCAAGACTCCTTATGTGGTTCATTTGCATGCAGCCTGCAGTCCCTCAGGCTCCTTAATTTCCCCATTAGAACATTAAACTAGAGGGGATGCAATAGATCATCAATCTTCTAATTAATGGATTCCCAGACAGTCTAAGACAGTTTCACTTTTTGGGTTGGTCTCAGATGGAGTCAACCCTTCACCCTTTTATCCTTGGCTCTGGGCATGACCCAGGAGACCAGCAAAGAATTTATCAAGCAGATCCACTGTAGGAGCAGATGAGACAGTTCTCTTTGCCCAAGGTCAAATTCTGCTTTTGAGAAGGGGTAAGCTAAATGGAGATCTAACCTGAAGGCCTTTCTACAACTTTCTCTTCCTCCTCTTCTGCCTTTCATGGTGCCTTGGAGGAAATGGCCTTGACAGTAATGTAAGGACTGCTGGGATTTGATGTGTTAAGGTCATGAGATGTTGGAATTGAATTCAGGTGCTTTAGATGTAGATCCCAGCTGTGTCTCATTTCTCTGCTCATTAGTTTAATGCAGTGGGGAATAGCATAGGCTTTAGAGGTGTAATGGCAGGACCCCCAAACAATGACCTAACCTACCCAAGTGTCCAAATGATTGCCTATATTGTGGAAATCATTCTATTCCCCTCCTAGGTTTGCATGAGTACTCAGGTGCATGATTTTTTTTTTTTTGAGGACTACAGTGTAGCAAGCACTAACCAAGTATCACTCATGTAGTCATTAATCATTTATTGAGAGTGGGAGGACTGCGGCATTTAAGCTAGTTCATGAAGGCTGAAATGGTCCTGACCTGATGGTAAAGTTTAAAGGTAAAAGCATTTTCAATATAAGGGAAAAAGCACGGACATGGGGTCAGGTAGAGGGGTGAGGGAGGGAATGGTAGATGTATGTGGGGAAGGGCATGGACAGAGGTGGGGGACACTGGCTTAATTTGAATTATTGGGTCTCAACATCTAGTACTCCAGGGCCATCTTCACTTCTCCCCATTCTCTGGTCTGTTACAATCTGTTGAAAACTTTTTTTTTTTTTTT
>PVIC010053682.1:0-11766 GCA_004025085.1 Thryonomys swinderianus
TAATCAAGTAATTCTGAATATGTATTAGTATGTGTTACAATGTTTGAAATAAACATAATAGAGCTATTCTTTAAATAATAGGGTGATTCATAGCATCAGGTATAGTGACATAAAGTGAACCTATGGACAAGGTGACAAATGACACCACTTGCCCTCTCTACTTAGAAAGACATATACTGAGGAATTATCATCTATGGTAATGATTTAAATGTCCACATCTAGGACTTTTTAAAGATAAACCATATTTGGCATCCTCCACCAACCTTACACTGGCACACTTGAGTCAATAGGGGATTGATTCTGAAAGTCATTCAAGGAAAGACAGTGAGGGATAAAAGCGAATGGATTCTCAGGCCTGAATTTGTACTCTTGTGACACATACATAGGCCTCAGCACATCCAAGACTCTATTTCTTTCTCCACAGGAGACCTTACATGAGGTAATTACTCACCACTGACAGAATTTCTCAAATTATTATATCTCTGCTGTCACAGTCTTCTCAAAAGACTTACTTCTTCTTGAATGAAGAAAACACAAGAATTCTGAACTGTTCCATCCCTGACTCTCAGCTGGCTTGTCACACTTTGGGTAGTCATAGTCCCTGACTATAGTTTCAGGCTGAGCCCTTACAAGCAACTGGCAGCTCTAACAAACCCTCAGATGGAAGGAATATCCTGAACTCCTAATGTTTTGTTGAGGCCGAGGGGATGTACATGGTTCAAGGACCAAATACACTGAGTTTCCCTGGGATTTAATACCCTCTATTCCTGCTGGGAAAAATACTGTCTCAGACCATACTCTTGGACTTTGATCAACAACAACAACAACAACAACAACACCAAAAAGCAGAGTATTTTCCTAAATGAAAAGGGGTTGAAGAGAAAGAGAACTCCCTGGTAAGAGCATGATATTTGAGAAAGTGGTTGATATTTCTTTACCATAAACACAAGCATGTTTTTCCTTCTTGAATTTTTAAAATAAGATTTCTCATCTTTTCAGAATCTGTAGCAGACAGGATTAGCCTATACTAATAAGTTTACACTGGGGACAGTAAAACTCTAATGATGTTGCCTATCTAATATTTATTCTACCTTGTGTTTTTTAATAAAGAAAATCCAATTTAAGTGAAGAATACAATACACAGAGCTATACAACTATATTTTCAAGACTCCATTGTAGCAAGCTAGTATACATAACTAGAATGGGACCAAGGAAATATAAAAAGTTGATGGGTGAGACTGAAGAAAATTATTCAATAGAAAGACATTTCATAAACACTCTTTTTAACTTTTTCTTTCCCCCTTACTCCTAATTTTTGCTCTAAATGCTACTGTTACAACTATTTTCTATAGACAGCTGTTGTGGAAAGGAAAGTGGCCTTTGGGAGAGAAGGGTATTTATAATTTAAACTAGAAAAGTTGGATACACTGAAATATTCAGAATCCCCTGGGGGAGTACTTCGAACTATCATACTGTACTTCATGTGACATGAGACAAAAAATAATCCTTTAAAAGTTGTTTAAGCCTCTGTTATCTAGGCTTTCTCTCATATGTGTCCTAATTTGTATTCTTGTATTATACATAAAGACTCAAAATTATCCACAACCACCCTTACCAGTTTCTTTCAAAAGACAATGACCAGTGAATAAATATGCTGCAGCAAGAAATAATGAATATTTATTATGAAATGAATGAGAATGTACATGAAGTAGTGGTACAGAGAGATAATAGAACACAATACAAGTATATATTACAGCTTCTAGATTTTAAAACACAAGTTAAAGTAACAGTTGGAAGAATCTAAATAAATGTATTACTTGTAAGCATTCCTTTTAATTTTTACTATATATGTTTTCATAGGTACGTTTCAACTATATATAAACCAAATGTAGACTCTAATGTGTAAATTATATATTATTTCAATCTCCTGCTTATACATTTGGTCTACATACCACTATATTATTAATACTCCCACATCACAGAAAATATACAATTTTCGCCAGGCGTGGTGGCTCACACCTGTGATCCCAGCACTCGGGGGGCAGAGACAGGAGGATTGCTGAGTTTGATGCTTGCCTGGGCTACATAGTGAGCTCAGAGCTAGCCTGAACCACAAAGCGAGACCCTGTCTCAAAAAAGATACAACTTTCTTACATAAAATGTATACATTACTTTTATCAAATGACTACCAGTGATGTGATAGAATGTAGTACAGCACTACTCTTCACGTTCCCTTACAGTTTAAGGGTTTTGTTGAACTGATCATAAATTAAAGATGAGTAAGATAGTTGTGAGCCATTAGAATGTTACACAGAAATCATATGGAACAGTTTGTCTTTAAGCTCAAGTGGCATCACTGATAGCAAATTCACTCATTCTACTGTGTTTTCACAGAAGCTGAAATAATTTTTAAAAAATTTGTTCCTCCGCACATTATTTGATGCTCCGTCATGCAATTCATGTAGGAAAGAACATATGCACTTGATACTTTCTTTTCAATTTAACCAGCTTTCTAAAGTATGAATTATAACCCTCAGGATGCAAGCAGTTTGTGTTTACAAATATACACACTTATTATATTTATATGTTAATTTAGCTAACCAGAATCTACCTCAGTTCTATATCCCAGCCCTTTAAGGTACAAATGTGTGACATTTTGTCTCATAAAAAAAGGAAAGGGACTCAGACAGGCTTGGGAAATGACATTTCTGGAACTCAATCTGAGTGGTCATGTCTATTATTATTATTATTATTATTATTATTATTATTAGAGACAGGATCTTGCTTTGTAGTTCAGGCTGGCCCTGAGCTCACTGTGTAGCCCAGGCAAGCCTGGAACTCAGCAGTCCTCCTGTCTCTGCCTCCTGAGTGCTGGGATTACAGGCATGAGCCACCATGACCAGCATTGTGGTATGTGTTATTGATTGCTGTTTGTGGTATTATGTGGTTACCAGGGATCAAACCAGGGACGTTGCACTTGCAAGACAGGCACCAGAACCACTCAGCTAAATCTCCAGCCCATGTAAATTATTTTTAATGTATCTATAGACATAATTTTGATTTAAATCATGACATGGTGTTCTTTTCCCTACCAACTGCTACCAATCATGTCCTTCCATTTACCTAAGTACAGCCATAAAATTTTTCATACAGGCAATAAAAAGATAAGATATTTACAGTGAATATTTAGAAACTCCTAAAGTCTATCATGAACCTTTTATCCTGCTTATATCATTGTATACCTATTTACATAATCTTACCTCATCTTCCATTTTATATATGTACTTTTAAGACCTTTATTAACAAAATTTATATGCTATAAAATTCCTTCAGTGTAAGTATATAACTTGAAATTTTGCAAATTAATGCAGTCATATAATTAGCTACATAATTTAGATTTTTTTAGATTATCTTTAAGTGAGAACTGTATGCAGTAATACTTGACATTTTAAAATCTATATGCATTATTATTAAATGGCTAAATTGAGAAAAAATATGAACAGCATCCCACACTTATGTTTTGTAATGAGAACACTTAATATCTCCCCCAGCAATTTTTAAGAATATCACACATTGTTACTAACTACAGTCTGTACATTTTACAATAGATGTCTGGAAGATATTCCTCTTAATAATTAAATATATTATCTTTAACCACCATCTTCTAACTTCCATACCAGTCTCTGAAGCAGTAAATTATTTTCTTCCCTGTCAGTTCATTGCTCTTTAGATTTCATGTATTAGTGAGAACACGTTTTGAACATTAATTGTGAGATTGCAACTTGATTAGATGAAGAAAAGCTTAGCAGGTTAGAAAACTGAACTAATGGATGTGTCTGGGTGGGGTACAGAGGCATGATCTTGGGTAATATATGACCCCTAGCAACTTCCTTCTCTGGCACTATACCCTTCTCTGCTTCCAGTTTGGCCATCATGAACTAAGAAGCTTCATTCTACATGATATTTCTGAGATGGAGCCAGAAAACCATGGTGTACATATCCTGAAACTTTAACCCATATCAAACCTCCATTAAGTAACAGATATCAGTAAAGTCAGATATTGTGTCTCAACTATAGAAAAATGACCAGCATAGAAAATTAGTATCAAAAGTAAGGTCCTTGCTGTTACTATTCCTGAAAATGTGGCTTAGAACCTTTGGAAGTTGTTTGCAAGAACAATTTAAAAGATTCAAAGAAGCTGGCTAAATAAGACAGAATGGTGTAAACAAAGCCTTACATGTATTTCTTGTCAGAATACCAGAATATTGATAAGTATTGACAAGAAAAGCCAGACACAGGAGGTTTCATATGAGAACTAAAACTCTGTTGGACTTGAACCAGAGGCCATGTATCTTAAATTCTGTCTATATTCTGCAATGTACTGAGACTTTGTGGAAGTATGAGACTAAGAGGTTAGATTAATTAATCTGATTGGAAATTCAAAGTAGCCTATCATTAAAACTGTAGCATGGGTATTTCTTGCTGCTTTTATCCATATTTATAGTAAGAATTAGGGGCAAATGGTACTGTAAAATATGTGGAAATCTTAAACTTGGGCATAAAAGGAAACATAGGTAAACTGGGGTGAGAAGGTCGATGAAAAGGAACTAAGTATTTTTGTATGAGGACAAAAATAAACATTTTTTGAGAACATCTCAAAAATCAGGACGTTCGGCAGTTTTAAGGAATGTCATCAATAACAGTGTCTTTTCCCTAAACCTTTAGAATAGTTAATTTTAATTGTCAACTTTTTCAGTTTGTAATGTTCCTAGATTATTAGTTCACATTTATGAGTGTCAGAATGAGTTATAGGGGACTGTATATGGTCACTGGCTTCTTGCACAGTGGATTTCCCCTACCCACTTTTATTTCTGCAGCAAGGAGATGATCAGTTTTTCTTTGTCTTCCCCTTCATGGGATATTTCTCCCTTAGAGCTGGCTGACTAATGGATTTAAACTTCTAAAATAATAATTTAATACAATTGCACTTGTTCATTCTTGATGTTAATTCTTGTACATTTGGGGATCTGTTCGAAATATAGGCATTCCTTTCTCTATATTTTCAAGAGTTTTACCTATTTTAACACCCAGCAGACTAAATGTTTCTGTTTTAATATTTGGCATTTGATCCATTTTGGTTTTAGTTGCGTACATGATGAGAGACATGGGTGTGGACTCAACATTTGCATATGCATAAACCATTTAGTAGGCATGCTTTGTTAAAAAGGATATTTTACCTCCAGAGCAGGAAAGACAACAAAATGTTCTTGGGCTTATTTTTGAATCCTATAGTGTGATCCATTGTTTTGCATGTCTTTTTCCTTCTGTGCCAGTACTATGCTGTTTTTATCACTGTAAACTTTGTACCCTTATTTGAAAACCAGGATTTTGATGCCTCTTGCTTTGCTCATTATCCAGGGTTGCTCTCACTATTCTCATCTGTCCTGGTTCCATAATTTGGGGGATTGTTTTCTTTAGTTCTTTGAGAACTGTTGTTGGCATTTTGATTGAGATTTCATTAAATCTATACATCACTTTTGACCATATGGCCATTTAAATAGTTGTGAAGGCAGAAAGTGATTTCACTTGTAGGAAAAAGTGAGTTTAATTTGCCCTAGATTATGGTACTCCAATTCTTTAACACATTCATTTAAAAATGCTTACTAGTTACAAATAACCAGAAGTAGTACCTCAGTTTTTTCTCTAATTAGAAACCCCTTTTTTAGACTCTACAGTAGTTATAACTAAAGTGACTTTAAGGCAGCTTGTGCCACACTTTCCCTCAAAGATTATTTTGGTAAGAGAGAAATCAAGTTCTTCCCATACTAACATGACATAAAAATATATTTCACCCACTGCAAAGATTCATGACAGTAATTGACGCCATCCTGAAATTCACAGTTACCACGAACAGACAGGCAGACATACACAAGTACACACACACATTTTCCTATTATTTTCTCTGAGAATTTATGTTACTGATTCACTCCCCATTTTAAAGTATAGTCTTATAGCTGGGCGTGGTGGCTCATGCCTATAATCCCAGCACTCAAGAGGCAGAGGCAGAGGCAGGAGTTCAAGGCTTGCCTGAGCTACATAGTGCACTCAGGGCCAGCCTGAACTACAAAGCAAGACCCTGTCTCAAAAAAAAAAAAAGTATAGTCTTATAATTAAGTGCCAAATGGAGCAAATCTATAAGCTACTGCATGCTTTTTTGTAAGAAATTATTGAAAAGAAAAAAAAAAGGCTGAAGGTGACTGAATAATGTAAGTTTTAATAAAGTTGGTAGTAATTATTAGAAAGTACAGATTATTAACTTTATAATAATATATTTTGCCTTAATTCCAACAATTTTGAATACAAGGAATTATAAAATTTGTATCATCTCAGTTTGAAATATTGCATAAAATCAAATTTACTTAGTTATGAATTTTATTTTCATTGTCTTCTACTATTCAATTCTTCCAAGTGGAGAAAAAAATCACATAATGATGTCTACAGATAAAAATTATTTATAGTATTAAGCAATTTTAGCAATTTTAATTGGCCATACACATATTTTGATAGTATACATATCACATTTATGCTTAACTACTTACACTGAAGCAGCGTATAATAAATGACAGTGTCAGCCAATGTAGATTAGGAACAGTAGATGACTGTACTTGAATAGGTAAATTTTTTAAATTTTCTGCTTTTATTTTAGAAATAAGTTCTTATTAAATGAATTTTATGTAGTAGTTGAACATTTCCAGTGCACTTAACCTATGTGATAAGTCTAATAAATTATGTGAACAAAACTTTTCCATCATTTTTTAGAAATAATTATTTCTCACAACTATAAATATTTAATGGCATGATCAACCATGGACAGTAAGTTATAACTTATTAAAGATTTTCTTGAAAGAAGAAACACCCTTTAAAATCTTGTATTTTATCTTTCATAAATTATGAATACATGCTACATTTGCTACCTTTAAATTCACACAAAACTTCAGGAAGTACCTTTGGTGTGCCAGAAATTCAGTCTTGAAAAATAACATCTGATCTTTGGAAAGAACTGTCTTTTTCTTTTTTTTGTTTCAGTTTTCTTGCTTTAAGAATATTTCTTTAATGCCAGGCATTGTGGCTCACACCTATAATCCCAGCACTCGGGAGGCAGAGGCAGGAGGATTGCTGAGTTTAAGGTTTGGCTGGACTACATAGTGAGCTCAGGGCCAGCCTGAACTACAAAGCAAAACCCTGTCAAAAAAATATTTCATTATATTAAAGTTTTGTTATTTTTATGATGATGTTTATTCCTAATGTATCATATATTTGGTATTTACTTGGATTGTTTCTCAAACTTCCATCCAAGCAAAACTTAAAAAGCAGTAAGCAGAATTTTAACTAAATCAGATCAGAAATTACTGACACAGGCAGCTGTTTCAATCAGTAAATGGAAGGTTAGCAATGGACACTAAACAGCACATTGTATTGAAAGAATAGCATCTGCAACTCACAAATTTCTTAACCAATGCTTAGGTAAAGCCTTAAAAATTTGGTCACACAACATTTACTTTCCAATAATGTAGCTTATGTGCAACTAACTAGGGTGCCACTGTGCCTTCTTTTGCTCAAAGAAAATGTGTACCACGATGTAACCTAATACTTCTCCCTCCTCTTATGTGGCAATATTCACTTAGGTCTGTTTGAATCAGTTCCATTCCTACTTGTATTCTTTCATTTTATTGGGATGGGAGAATGGTGATTTTGTGACAATAGGCTACTAATTACACTTTTAATATTTCTGTGGCAAGTATTTCCCATGCAGTACTACAACTTACTATTTTGCAATTTAAATTGTCTCAAGTGCCTACCTACTATTGAATGAATTTTCACCTGAAAATTAGTCAGGAATGTTAATCTCCTCATCTCCGGCTTGCCTGCCTTGGTTTACTCATTAGGATGCTCTGTTTCTCCAGCGACCTGCCTTTTCCCTCCTGCCTTGTCCATTTTTTTTTTTTTTTTTGAGACAGGGTCTCACTTTGTGGTTCAGGCTGGCCCTGAACTCACTGTGTAGCCCAGCCAAGCCTAGAACTCAGCAATCCTCCTGCCTCTGCCTCCCGAGTGCTGGGATTACAGGCGTGAGCCACCATGCCCGGCACTGCGGTATGTGGTATTGATGACTGGTGGGTGTGAGTCACCACACCCAGCATTATATGTGGTCAAACTATAATCAAACTCAGGATCAAACTCAAAGCCTTGCACTTGCTAGGCAGGCACTGGAAGCCCTGAGCTAAATCTCCGGCACTGCCCTGTCCATCTTAAAAGTCTTACTGAGAGCTTTGTCACACATGAGCATGGACTCATGAAGAAAACTACCCTCACCTTCCGCACCCCTGAAGCATCCTTGCCAACTCCTTCATAAAGTGGACCTTATTGCAAATGTCTTACAGCTGGTTTCTGCAGCAGGCATTCATGTGGTTTGTAACTTCACATACCCTCCTCCAAATTGAGCACACAATTTGGCACCTAAAATTAGAAGTGCACCTTGCACCTTGGCTGTCTCTTATTGATGTTTCTTGCTTTCCTTTTAAAAGAGCATTGAATTTCCTGGCACTGCCTAAACTATGTGCCTGAAGTCCAACAAAGACATTTAAGACTGCAAGCCTTGCTGTTTCTCAAGAAAGCTACCTTAGGACATTAATCGAATTAAAAAGATCTCTTCCAGGTGTAGATTATTGCCATTACCGATACCCAAAGTCGAAGAACATGAGAATCTCATTGAAAAGCTGCCTCTCCTATTTCATACCAGAGGGACAAACTTCTGAACATTCTGAACACAGTGAGAATGTGTTAGAAAACACTCCTGAGAGCCCTGTGTCTACTTTTTAACTTGTTCATGGTTCCACTCACAGCAGGTGCTCAAACTGGGTAACACACCAGACAAGCTCGTTCCATTTCCAGGAACTTGTTCTTGTTCAATATTCTGTTTGCTTTGCTCTATTCCATGATATTTACAGGAGGTCCCTTCTCTCTTAGGTCAATCCCCATCCCCTCTACAAAGCCCTTCCATCCTAGGATATCCATCCTAGGAATCATTAAACTTTATCAGTATTCATTCCACCAACCTATTTATTTAAAAAACTTAATGACTAATACTATCTAAATTATCTCACTTTTTTTTTTTTGAGACAGGGTCTCACTTTGTAGTTAAGGCTGGCCCTGAGCTCACTGTATTGCCCAGGCAAGCCTCAAACTCAGCAATCCTCCTATCTGCCTCTTGAGTGCTGGGATTACAGGCGTGAGCCACCACACCCGGCATTGTGGTGTGTGGTACTGATTGCTGGTGGGTGTGAGTTACCACACTTTATTTAGTTTTTTGTGGATACCTGGAATTGAACCAGAGACCTTGTACTTGCTAGACAGGTGCTGGAACCACTGAGCTGAATCTCTGGTTCACTTGTTTTTTTGTTCATTGTCAGTTTCTCTACATCAGTGTGAAGGCTTCATTAGGGAAAGGAGTATATTTGTTTGAATATGTCAGATAGTTCTCTGTTAAATTTTCAGATATTCAAAAATATTAATTGAATGAATCATTAAAATTAAGTTTCAACAAATCTATGAAACCACCAAAATAACAGTCTGTTGAAAATAAATATTTCAGGTTAAAAAAATAATGTTTGCTCTAGTTTTTTAGCTTCTATACTCCATTTTCCTGCTATTAATAACACAGTACCTGAATTTGGATTTAGCTGTTTAAGGATTATCATTGTCCTTACAAAGACAGCATTTCATATGCCATGTCTATGCATCAGCTTGACATCCCTGGCTGCTTGTTGAATGACTAAATCAATCAATTTAGTAATTATGAAAAATATTGTAATTTAATAATTTCTAAGTAACTGTTATGTTTGCTCAAGAATCATAAATAGAACCTAGGTTGAATATATCTCCAAGCAGATAATTAAAATGTTTCAGAACCATCATAAGTCACACTCCATAAGAGATTTACATCATATTTCTTTAATTACTGCTAGATAGCAAATAAAAAGAGAAATATTAAGACTTAGTTAATATGATTAGCCATATTTGTTCCTGAGTGCCCATCTTTTGATCCCCAGTCCTTATTTTATAAAGCTTTTATCTGTCCAGGCTAAATTCAGTAAACAATTGTACTTCATTTAATAACCTCCCTATAGTCGTTTTCTCATAGGCCTGCTGTGTAATCCATGTGTTAAGTGTACACTCCATAGTTATTGCATGAATGTGATCACTGAGCCATAGAATAGACATCCAGGTTCCAGGTGACACCATTATTCTCACAGTTATTTGGCTACCACTTCTTGATATATAATCACTGTTTCTACTTTGCTATTATCCTAATTTTTCAAACTAGAACTGTAAATAGCCATCTTTCCCACATGAATGGCTTCCCTTAAGTGTGTTAAGCTATGAGATGGAGATTATGTTTCCATTGCATTGCAAAGCAGAGCCAACTTGGTGAAAGCAAAAAATATTTATTTCTAAGAGCCTTTGAATACCCAACTCCAAGATTAGGATCTTCCTCTTCAAATCCACCTGCAGACATTGAAAAAGTTTGGAGTAAAATATACAGGGATTTCGGCCAATGAACCATGCCACCACCAGCAGCCTGAGCTCTTTCAGAATGCTCCTTAGGTAACATGATAGAGTTGGGACAGGAGGACCTATGAGCTACAGAAGAACAGACTGGCTGGGTGAAAATTGGTAGGTTTAGATAGTTAATAAGTAGCTGTTAAAAATCACTTTTCAAGAATGAGCTAAAAGGGCTGATTTTGGAAACAAATAATTAAAATGGCAATTCTAATCAGCTGCTTCTAGAAGGTTATTAAAGTAATTATATTGCCATATTCTAACTGCTAGAGATAAGCCACATGGTATATGTGAATAATGAGCAAAATGTACTGACTTCTAAAAGAAGTTCAGTTATGTTTTGAATTTTGAAAGAAACATGTTCTTTTCTCCTTCTTTCCTTTCCTCTCTTTCTCCTTTATCCTTCATCCTTACTCTTTTTCTCCTTTTTAAAAATTTCCCTTTTTCTCCTTTTTTCTTTTCTTTCCATTCTAAGCAGAAGAACAAAAAATGTTAAAAAGCAACAAATTCAAAACAGAGAAATTAAAATATATTATTGGTTAAGAGGTTATAGCTCATATTAAAATGGAGGTAAACTATGGAATTCTGAAGGACACATTACAACTAACAAAGGCTTTTCATTAATTACTTCTAAATTCTTAATAAGATTGTTTAAAAACATATTTTTCTTTTTTTTCCTTATTCAGTAAACTTTATTGGTACATTATAAACACAGCTCACAATCACAAACAACATTGGGGAATTTGTACCAATATGTGACACAGGTCACTTCTCATTTTTTACCCACATCCCTGCCCACCCACCCCCCTCCCCACTACCTATATACATACTCTTTTATTTTTTTCTGAATCATATTTATTCCTTCCCCTCATTACATTCCCACACCAAATTCCTTTTGGATATTTCCCATTCTACAAAAACTATCATACATTCTAGAGCTCCTTTACCTCTACAGGTGCTTATATCAAAGAAAAGAGCCAGTATTTGCATACCTGTGATCTATTTATTTCACTTATTAGTGTGTCCTCCAGGTGTCTCCATTTGCACATAAATGAATCAATCTTGTCATTATTTATGGCAGAGTAATATTCCATTCAAAAAAAAACAACACATCTTTTTTTTTTTTTTTTTTTTTTTTTTTTTTTTTGT
>PVIC010053683.1:0-11774 GCA_004025085.1 Thryonomys swinderianus
AATTCCTAATTACTATATACCCTCAATCTTATATCATTAACATTCTCAATTTGGTCTTAAAATAGAAAAAAAAATCTATATTTAAATATACCAGGACTCCAAAAATATTAACTATCATCTGCCTTTTTATGGTTACTACTTCAAGATATAATTCGAAGTCAAGGACAGATCAAGATTAGGAATCTAGGGCCAGCGATTTAGCTCAGTGGCATGCCACCTACCTTGTAAGCATGAGGGCCTAAGTTCAATGTTCAGTACTACCCCCCCAAAAAAGAAGAGAAATCCAAAATATAGACACTTAATATTATAATATTAATATAAAAGATGTCCTGGGTTGTTCAAAATAAACTTGGTTTAGCTTAGTTATTTTTGACACAATTTTTTTTTTGAGGGATATTAGCAATCAAACTCAGGACCTTTCCCTTGCCAGACAGGTATGGAACCACTGAGCTAAATATGTCCCCAGCCCTTTGACACAATTTTTAGTAGAAACTCTTTTGTCTTCAAAGGTGTATATATTTTTAAAAGATAAATATCTATTTCCATATTTTATGATATTCAATACTCTTACCCAAGTTTCCTCATTTTTGGCTTTATCTGAAAAAACATAGGAAAACCAGAAGTCAATTTATATACATTCTAAAAATAGATCAGAAAATTACAGCTATCCTGAAGCTGAGCTAATTATGCTACAAAGAAATCTTTCATTAACAAAGTGAAATTTTTCTCTAAGTAAAATTAGTAATTAAGAACAAACAAAAATATGTTTTCAACACTCACATTTCACGCTGATGCTTTCTTCATTTTTTTATTCATCTAGGTCAATAGAAAGTGCTTATCCAAAGATTATTTTCCTAATAGAAGACATCAATAAGGCTGGCCATGTAATACTAATATATCAATCTCAGTCATGTAATTTTCAAGTCCCTTGGGTTTATATCAGTTGCCCTGGCAAAAGACAATAATTTCTTTGAGTCTAAATATGAATATGTCTACAATGCAAACATCTTTAATGACAACCTAAACATAGACATTACCAGTTCAGACATGTGATATATATGTTTATCCCAGGGACTATGCTATGAGCTTCATAAGTACTTACACTCACGAGCTCTAGAAAATATTTTGACAGAGATTAAAATTATATTCTACCTCTTACTAACTGTGTGAATAAGAAATATACAAAATCCCTTATGTTTTGGTTTCCTCATCTGTAATTATTTTTGGCAATCTGTTTTGTTATCTAGGATTTCTTCAAGTGTGGAGTATGGTGGTGAGATTCTCCTTCCAACGCTAGTAGGTTGTCTTTTCCTCAAACAGGGAGGAAGCTGTGTACAGTGTAGTTTAAAGTATGAGAACATATTATCTCAGCTAACAGAAATGAGTTTTGTACACCCACTGTAACAATGTGATTGTCAACCACACTTTGCTATCCCAGCCTAACTTGAAGCATGGGCAAAGACCATAATGTATCCCTAAAATGTATGAATAAAATCAATTTATTAAAAAAATTTTTAAAAACAAGAGCAATGAGTTTATGATTTGTATCTTAAATGTCTCCCAAAGGCCCATATAGTAAAAGAACTGATGAAATCTTTAGAAGGTGGGACTTAGTGAAAGAAAATTAGACCCTTGGGGAATGTTCTTGAAGAGGATATTGGGATGCAAATCTTCTCTTCCTCTTCCTTCCTCTCCGACTCCCCCTCTCCTCCCCGCTTCCCCTCCTTCTCTCCCTCCACCTCCCTCTCTCTCTCTCCCTTTCTCCCTCCCTCTCTCTCTTCCCAGATACTATGAGTGAGCAGCATTTTTTTTTTAATCATGCCTTCCCTGCTATGATGTTTTGCCTCGCTACAGGCCCAGGGTGACAAAGCCAAACATCCACAGACTGAAAGCTCTGAAACTATGAGCCAAAATAAAATATCTTTCCTACTTGAAATTGATTATCTCAAATGCTCTCTCATAGGGATGGAAAGCTGGCTGACATTAGTAATAAACAACTTCTCAAAGATTTCACAAGGCTGCTGAGAAAAGCCCTGGATTTCAGAACTTTTCTGTTGGTAAAATATAGACACCAAGAAGCCAAAAAATTAGAAAGTATAGGAAGAAATAACTCAACTGGCACATTATGATTACGGTGAATACCTGTTGGTTCTGCAACCATCACAAGAGATTACACAGTCAACAGCTAGACTGAGTTATGCAAACAGATAACAGGTTTACATTAGCAAGTTCCTTTATGAAAATGAAATGAAAATTAACTTACTACATACTCATCAATGTCTGTAAGTGTGTAGCTGTAAGTTAAACATAATTCTGTTGACATCATTTCTTTTCAGATTTTTAGGATAAAATATATATAGTTTCCTTTTTGCTTTATTTTTTTAACCTTTTGCTTTTTTTTTTTCATGAAATGAGAGATGATTAAAGAATTGAAGTTTTCTGGTGAATGAAACAGCCAGACCACTTTTCATGACAAAGTTGGTAATTAGAAGGCCAATTTAATGGTGAATCAGGCAGAAATATTCAAACCATGACAAATGACTTTAATAATGCAGCTTGCAATGCTTGAACAGAAATAAATTTCGCTTCCTCAAACTCTTGTCTTTTTCTCCCTGCCTGGAAGATAGAACTGTCCAGGAGGTATTTTGTACCCTTTATACAGTAAAGCTTTTACTAGACTTTAAGCGACCAAATAGCTTGCAAATGCAAAACATCATTCAACTTCTTACATTTTTTTTTTTTCCTGAAGGAACACTGTGTTCAGAATTCTGAGCAAGTCGGGATTTATGTTTTTTTCCTGTTCTGCTTAGCCCTGCAATAGTGTTTTATTGTTGCCACTCTCACTTGAGGTATTAAAGGGAGCTACATTGGCCTCAAAATTGAAAGCTAATTTTGGTGTTTGTCATAAGTTTGTTAAGACCACATGCATTCCACAGTTTGAAAAATTTCATTATTCTGTCCATGCTGGGGCTTCGTAATTGGATAGTAAGGATGTTCAAAGACTAATTTAGTGAATTGCACAATATTTTAAATGGAATTATGCAGGTTTATGGGTCCTTAGGGGATTCAGCTAGGAGCCTCTCGAGAAAATCTGTTTATCAGTAAATGATATTAGCAGCTTTCACCTAGCTTTTGTCTTCATTAAATTGCTGCTCTCCCAATTGAGGGTCACATCTGAGGCCTGCTTTGATAATTTGTCATTATTGTCTTGTTTATTGGAGCATAAAGTTGATACAGCCTGGGCTGTGCTGTTTATACATGATGCGTGAAGAAGTTTTTATTAACAATTCCACTGGTACTAAATCAAAGTGGAATTTTTCAGGGTTCAAGAAAAGGAATCATTTGTAGAATTCTAATTTCCTCTAAAGTTCTCTGAGTACGTGCCACGCCCCTCTCTTCCAATGTGTATAACATGTTTTGGGGTTTCCAGACCTAATTCTCCACAGACTTTCTTTTTAATGTCCACTTTTATTAATAAAATTAGGGCTGAAATTTAAACGTCTGTCCATAGTATTGACCCATCAGATAAAGCCAAATCTATGTGACAGACCTTCTTTAAACTATAACATCTACAAATGGTTACCATTAATTATCTTAAGATAACTGAGATAATAGATGATATTAAAGTTATCACAGAACACAGTTTGTTGCAGCACAATCACTGTGCTTCCCCATTCTAAGTGATAAGGGGGATTCCTAAAAGTTCACTGAGAACATATTTGAAAGTGTCCTTGAGCTTGTTTAGAGTCAGTTTGGCTCTGGTGCCTGAATATGTGGATTTTCATGATGTGCTCTTGACCGGTAACGACAGCAAGCGAGAACTAGGAAACAGGGAAAGTAGGCTCTGTGCCACTGATCATTAGTCTGCTGATCTGGGCAATCTGCATACCACTTCTGAGTGTCTCTGCCTCTCAGCAAACCAGCTGTTGGTCACTAGTCTCCTCTGCATGTAAGCTGGACTTCATTTCACTCACTGGTGAGTACAGAAATACCTCCTTACCTCCATCTTCTACACCTCTCCTCTCCACTCTCTGCCCCTTACCTCCCCACAGTGCAATAAGATTTATTCTTCTCAGTGCCACTGGGCCTAGTAGGAGAAAGAACAGATTTCAGCACTTGATACATACTATGCTCTTGCGATACAATGAGAAAGTGCCCCGAGCGCAGCAGCCCCAAGGGGAAACTCAACTTGTGTTTTGGAGTCCACTCCGGAGAGCTGGGGCTCCGTAGACCTTAATCCGCACATTGGCTGGGGTTCAGCCTCTTGAGCTGCCCGCGATCAGACGTCCTTGGGAGCCAGGTAAGACAGGCCAGGGCGCAGCTGGGGCCCTCACTTCTAGTGATACTATATGCCTGGGATGGTTGACAATTCAGAAAGGGAAACACCTGCTCTTCATGTGGAAGAAGAAATAGAAAATCCTGCTCCCTCGAGGACGACAGCTCCAGCTTTTCTCATAAAGGCTCTCAGACCAGGAACCAAGGCAAACTCATTTTTATACACTACAACCTAACACTTCTGCAGCTCTCAAAGATTTATGGTTATTATTGCCGTCTACTCACCACATAATCACCACCCTTTCATTTTAAAATGGTTAAAAATTGTTTCATAGATTGCAGATCATTAATGTAAATTAGGCTATTTCTATATTTGATTTCTTAATTTTTAAAAGGAAAAGAATAGCTCTCTCTCACACACACACTCTCTCTCTCCTTTTTTACTTGAAAATTTTAAATGGCTCTCCAGACACCTCTTTCAATAACTCTTACTCTCCAAAGCTGGGCTGCCTTTTAATTTCACTTTAAAATAGCTACGTTGGGACCATAATATGATTAAAACTAATGAATATTGTGGAGAGAAGAAAAAAATTATTTAAAATCTTTAAAAAGTATAAATACTTCATGTGACTAAGACCTGTGTGGTTCATCCCAGCCCAGTGAAGGACTTGATTTTGATTCTGAGGACAAATCGTCTTTAGCTCCTCAGACCTCCTTGCCCTTCTGCACAAAAGGATCGTGACTCCTGAGGCTTCTTCGCAGAATGGGAGGAAGCACGTTTATTAAAATAAATTACCAACTCCATGATAATAATAATATCCAGGTGCTAAGACAGCCCCAGCTACTGGAATATTATATCTAATAAAATCTTGCTTGTTTTGTCTCAAGAAGCCCTGAATACATCGAACGTTAAAAGGATGACATTAAATAGAAATTACAAGTACCAACCTATTAATTATTAATGAGTAGTCCACACTTACCTAGAAGGTTCTTTCACTGGGAAGATTCTTCCTCGAGTCGTTTCTTGTTTTAAAACTAACAACTCAATCGTAATCCAGGCCATCTGGGATTTATTATGGAGCTTCTGAAATGTAAGATAATTATATTGGAAAGAGTTGGATGTCAGCCCAGCCATGGTGGCACACAACTGCCACCCCAACACTCAGGAGGCTGAGGCTCTGTGAATTTGAGGCCAGCCTAGGCTACATACAAGACTTTGTCTCAAAAAAAAAAAATAGATCTAAATGTCTGTACTTCTTAAAGAAGTTCTTTTTGATATCAACTGTTTTAAACATCTAGATTTCAGAAACTGCAGGCTCATGTAGGCTCTGCCACAAGTGCCCCGGGTGACTCCGCCTCCTCTCCCTGGGTCTTTGAGTGATAAAGAAGCTTGGGTTAGCAGGTATTTACCATGATGGCAGTCATGGCCGCAGATGTTCAGGGAGAAGTGCTGTTTCCTCTCGGTTGAGATGCACTCCGCCCCATGGTTTAGCTGCCAAGGTTGGAGATCCAGCTTCTTAGCATCCAGCACTGTGGGACTCTTCTGATACAAAAAGAAGGCCCCGTGTCAGCTGATCTGCAGAAACAAGCTAAACTCTATCACTTCTTCTAGCCTTTGGATTCTTATTTTCTACTTCATCTTAAGCTTGTTGCAGTTGCTATGGAGCTATAAAAGCTAGGCGTTTCTGTGGCAGTTCCATGTGGTGAAAAACAAATGTGCAAATGTTTCTGGATTTTAAAAAACATTAGATGGCTTAAAGTAGCAGCATGTTCATTGTTATATTAAGCTTGACACAAAAGAAATGGAGAAAATATGTTAGTATCCAATCAGATCAGCAAAAAGTATAATTTGATTCAGTTATGTAATTCAAAACTGTTTAAATATAAGTACATGCAGCTTGCTTGCACATTGGTATAATCATGTTTTAAAATGGAATTTTTCTTGATTTGTGAATTTTAAGGTATCCTTTTTACTTACACTCTGGATTTCATTACTAATGTGTATCAGTTTCATTTTCAGAAACATGACTGACTACTGGAAAGTTTCTCTCCAAGTAAGACAACTTGACTGTTTCGATAGAAAGTTTTTATTCTTTGGGGAAGCAGAATGTGTCTCAATAAATTTCTCCTTTTTCTTTTCTTTTGGTTTAACAGTTATTTGTGCTCTTGTTAATGTGAAGATTTTAAGTAATTTTGTGGCAAATTTATTAATACTGTACATTAGAGTTCAGAAGCGGGGGAAGTTGAAGGATAGAAAATGGTTTCTTTCTTTTTATTCTTTTTTCCTGTACTGGGGATTGAACTCAGGACCTTAAGTTTGTGAAGCAGACCTATAGCCACCGAGCTAAACCTGTGATCTTAAAATATAGAAGAAGCCAAAGACTAGCTTCTTGTTAAAAGAACTCCAGTTGCTGGGCATGGTGGCTCACGCCTGTAATCCCAGCACTCAGTAGGCAGAGGCAGGAGGAGTGTTGAGTTTGAGGCTTGCCTGGGCTACATAGTGAGCTCAGAGCCAGCCTGAACTACAAAGCAAGACCCTGTCTCAAAAAAAAAAAAAAAGCCCAATAAATAATAAATATATAAATAAACCTCCAAATAATATTAATTGCTTATTAAACATCTTAGTTATGTAGCTTTGCAAGTTACTCATGTTTGCCTAAAAATAACAAAAAGACTATAGTTTATATGCATATTTTCTGTATCCAGGTAAATCATACTAACAAGAATTCTAATTCGTCATGGATGTATCTAGTCCCAAAGGGAAAGGAAGTCTTGCCAAGCAAGTTCCAGAGAGAAGAGAACTTTCAAGGAGTACGAATGTTACCCTGCAGGGTAAATTGCTCTAAACTGAATGGATGTCCCCATGGCTGCATGTCTTCTTGGTGAGTTTGCTGTCCGAGCCCACTTATAGTTCCCAGGGTGTCAGAGGAGGGTGGAAAGTCTGTCATGCCCTCCTTCCCACCAACTTTTACAGCTGGAGTACATTTTCTAATTTCTTGTTACCCCTGAAAACTCATCAGCCAATATATGGGAGTTAAGGATAGATAGAATCAGTTATGCCTCTTGAATTTGAACGTTTGCCTAAATATGCTTCACAGACATCATTCTCATAAAACCCTCCTGGATTAAAAGAAATATTTAAACAAACAATTTTGGTAAATACTCCATAATGTCTCTCCCTTTTATTTTTGCCACAGTGTGAATTGTTATACTGGAGCTCAGAAAAATCTTGTAGAAAAGTACCTATTTCATTGTAGTACTCCAAAGTTTCCTAAAAGACTCAACTCTGTGCTTCTGACATAGCACTTACTTGCATACTACATAACAGTCTTTTTAAAATTAATTTTATCTTTTTTGGTACATTGTATATACACATCATGATCACACTCAACATTGGGAATTTGTACCAGTATATGACAAAATTTAATTATCATTTTTTCCCATTCCTCTATTCACCCCACAGGTTTTTTGAGACATACTTTGGCAAAGCCTCTCCAAATTATTCCAGAAATGAATGGAACTTATGTTTGAAATGGAATAAGATACAAACAAAAGACGAGATCACACAGGGAAGACAAGATCAAACCATCCCCTTTGCTAACCTCACATTAACATCCCACTCACCATCTCTTCAGAATTCACCAGCTGAAAAACTGGAACTTGAAATACAACTGCTCAGAAATGTTGGGACAAGATGAGCAACAAAAGACAAGCTACTCTGTCTTCAGCTTCTCTGCCATATCGTGCAAAACAACAGACTTTTCCCAGGTTCTTAATTCTTAAACCTGTACTAGAATGTATTATCCTAATACTTCAAATATTTAAATTGCTATAACTCAAATAATTGTAAAGCCAATATTTTAAAGCCAATGGAATGTATTTCAGTTTTTAAAAATTAACTAATTATATAATATACTCCAAATTGACATGTCTCGAGTTTCATCCACCAAACTCTGATTTCTTCAAAGAATAAAATTATTAAAATGCAATCAGATGATGTATCAGCTAAAAAAAATCAAGTCCTTCTGGCCAGAACAATCCACATGCCACATACCTAGCAGCACTGGAGGGTTGCAAGATGTACATAATTTTAGCCCTGCGTGACTGCTGAAGATCTGACCACACTATGGCTTTATATTTTGTGAGAATGAATTTTTTCTTTTCCAGGGCTACCTTGCTTAGTGAAATTGAACAATTTATCACCCAATGGCCTGCAGCAAACTTAGTATATGCAAGTGATTAGCTCGCTTCTCCCCCAAGCAGCTTTCATGCAGTTGGTTAAGAGTGGCAGCAGAAAGGGAAGGTCACTTACATCACAAGCTCTCTGGGGAGCTGCTAATGGGCTATTGACCTTTCCCACTTTAGGTCAACGTGTCATAACTGACGCTAATCTCAGATATGTAATTTCGAAGTGGTGATGTCTCAAGTCTACATGAGATGGGTTGCTCTCAGAGTTTTTGAGTACAGTTTTATTCACACCGTGAATGACAGTTGCCAGTTGATTGGATAGAAGATAATTTTACTATTTCCAGGCGACCCTCAAGGCAAATGGAAAAATACACAATTGACAACACTGGTGAAATTAATAACCAGGTGTAAATTGTACCTCCATTTTGTACTAAACACTCTCCCTACTTATCCTATTTCCAGAATAGGAATCACATAAAGGTTTTTAATATGGTATATTACTTGGAACTATTGTTTAAAGCAAATTTATCAACTTTCTTTCCTGTCAATGACTTTTACTGTATTGTCATCAAAAAGTCTCTCAAAGGTGTAATTGATTTCAGGTAAAATGGCAGCTTCAGTCCACAGTCTATAAATTGAAGAGCAATCAGTACAGATGATCCAAAATGTCAAATGGATCAATTTACCTATTATTTAAAATGTTATTCTTTATTTCAAGCAGATTTTTTACTTTTTTTTTTTTAGACAGGGTTTTGCTTTGTAGTTCAGGCTGGCCCTGAGTTCACTATGGAGCCCAGGAAAGCCTCAAACTCAGGAATCCTTCTGCCTCTGCTTCCTGAGTTCTGGTATTACAGGTTTGAGCCACCATACCAGGCGCTGTCGTATGTGCTACTGATTGCTGGTGGGTGTGAGTCACCACACGCAGTATTGTTGTATGTGGTTACCGGGGATCAAATCAGGGACCTTGCACTTGCTAGGCAGATGCTGAAACCACTGAGCTAAATCTCCTGCCCATCGAGCAGATTTACTTTTATAATTACACATTCTAAGAACAAATAATAAAGTGGTTATGCATTTGTGAAGCACAGTCAAACGAAGGTATTGTCCACAGAGAGGACTGCCTCGCAGGGGAAGAGAAAACGAAATACTCTGGGCCATTGTAAGAAGTCTCTGTGGCCATGAAATGCTTTGCATGGCTCAACTGTGTTTTTTGAAATTGTATTTTACAATTATAATCCACTGGAGGGAGGTTGAGGTATAGCTGTAGATATAATGGAAAAAGGAAGAAGAAATAGAAAAAAAGACAAATATATACAAAAGGAAGAGCCTTCATGTCTAAAAAATATAAAAACCACATCTTGTTCTCTGCATGGCGTTGAATGTATCAGAGGTCACAAAACAAGCAGATCTTTCTCTTGCTCGGTGTGTACTGGATGACTGTGAGAGCTTTACCTGCAGACACAGGGATGAAAGTGGGGAAAAGAGCAATAAAAAATTGGAAATCAAAAGTTTCCTTGAAATTTTCCCACCTCAGGCCATGGCTATAGATATAGAAAGCAGGTATATAACAAGCTTTCCATTTTTGTTAGCAGTAAACTTATTTTGAAGTCATCAATTTAGAAAGAAGAAGGTTTTAGCTCTCTAAGACCCACTAAATTAATGAACCAGGCCAATTTATGATCTTCCATGTATTGCTGCAAAGAAAATTCTCCCTGCAGGTAAACTGTCTATCTGGAGCCAGAGATATTAGAAGCAATTTTATGAGCAGGATCATTAATTATGACCTATGAAATTTTAATAGTTGCCTTCTTTGGATCTCTTACAGGAGCTGAGATCAAAGTGACTCCAAACCACTGGCATGGCACAGACTTGGTTATCAGGAAATCTGGTGAGCTTTCAAGGGTGCGGAATCCCTATGTACTCTTTTTATCCTTTGCTGGTGGCTTGTTAAAGACAATATGTATATAAAATATGGCTGTATGTGTGTGTATGCATGAGTGTGTATGTGTATGTGTGTTATTTAGCTCTCCAAGAATTCACTTACATAATCCTGGTGATTGTATTAGATTTCATTCATTTTATATGGCAATATTTTAAGGGGTGCTACTTTTCTATCTTAATTATAATTTAGACAAGACATAGGGTACTTGAAAGACAAATTGATGTAAATGGCTTATATTTACCACAGGTCTGTACTGCAATAAAATCATACATGACTTCAGTGGACTAGATCTCAGTTTCAATTTGTGTGAAATGCTTGTGTGGCTTGTGGCTCATGCTTATTTACATGTTTCTCTTGTGGATTAAAGTTCTGTGGATGCATGTTTCTCCAGATGCCAAAAACATGGAGATGAGAGCAGCGTTTACCAGACAAGGTTGCTGTGAAGACAGAATAAGATAATCCCTGTGTCCCCTCAGAGAAAATCTAGAAGTATATATTCCATAGGTGTTCATTCTTCCCTCAATATCATTATTTCTGGGAAGAAATGAGATGCTTACCAAGAAAATCTAGTTCAAAATGTTCTTTTAAAATTCTCAAATACAATAAGTAAAATCAAAGACCAGTATCTAGTATACGGGGATTCTGCTGAAGCCATATAATGACTCTACTGCATGCTATAGAAGTTACAGGCATATAAATTACTTCTGTAACTTCCAGGACTTCTTTTCTTTCTTTCTTTTTTTCACTTGGAATGAAAGTACAGGGAAGGAGGAAGGAAGGGAGAAAGGATAGAAAAGACAGAATGAAGGAAGCAAGAGAGGAGGGACTTAGGGCTTCTGCAAAATTGACTTGCAGAATTTAAGAAATCAAATACCGGATCTTCTCTTTGGCATGAACACCTGTAGATGCAAATGAGTTCTAGAAAGTAGGACAGCTTTTATAGAGTGGAATATTTCTATAGGAAACTTGGTGTGGGAATATGATGAGGGGAAGGAATAAATATGATACAGAAAGAAAATAAAAGAGCATGTATAAGGGGGGAGGAGCGGGGAGTGGGTAGGGATATGGGTAAAAATGAGAATTAACTTGTGGCATATACTGGTACAAATTTCCCAATGTTATATGTGATTTTGAGATGTATATAAATTGTACCAATAAAGAATTCAATTAAAAAAAAGAAATCAAATAAAAAATTAAAATTGCAAGACTAGTCTGGCCAACTCTTTACAAGAAGTAATAAAAAAACAATTTCACTATTTGTGTCATTTGCAGTAAGCCTAGAAAATAGCATATTTCCTACTGCATATCTGGGACATTTTTTCTTTGTCCTTAAACCCTGTTAAGTTAATCAAAATCATTTTCTGTGTGA